>JBCJKH010038491.1:0-29480 GCA_039877255.1 Loriculus beryllinus
GGCATTGGAACAGGCTGCCCAGGGCAGGGCTGCAGGCACCGTCCCTGCAAGGGTTCACACAGCGTGGAGACGAGGCCCCAGTGCCATGGGCAGGGGTGGCCTTGGCAGGGATGGGGAATGGTTGGACTGGATGAGCTTGAAGAGCTTTTCCAACCTGGTTGATTCCATGATTCTATGTTTGCTCTATCTCTGGCTTTACAGCCCTGCACACAGACCCTCCGGGATCTCTGCCTATAGACTTGGTGACTACCAGACACTGTAGTTCTGAATATGCTATTGAGGCAAGGCTCTGGCCAGTACAGTGTGCCTCCCTCCACTGCTACCAAGCTTCCCAGTGCAGGGTAGGTATGGCAGACACTTCAGAAAGACTCTATTTATATCCTGCCTTATTGGTGAAGTCATGCGTTGGACCACTCATGCAAAATGGATCATGCAAATGAAATTGCTACGTTTGGAATTCAGCTTATTTTCGTACCCCAGTGAACACGGGTACATTAGAGTGGTTTGCTCCTTTGTTTTTTCTACTTCCTTCAGGTTGTTTGCCCAGCTGCAGGCCCCAAAGCACTTGGTTCAGATCTGGGGAGGATGTCAGAGCAGAGCTCTGCTGAGCCACAGTGGTGCTGGCACTTCAAACCACTGGCTCTCGAGCCCACAGGGTCCTGACTAGCACTGATCTGGAACGGGTGAGAGCCTGGCTGTTTTACAGCACTGCAGCCTTAGAGAAGCTGCTCTCTCCTCACTGCAGGGTGAGTGATAAATTCATGCAGAGCATGGCCAATTGCAAGGGAAGAAACAGAGAGGCTCACTGTGAACTCAGGAAGGGACCACTTATCCCTGTACTCACTTACAGCTACATTACTGCACAGATGGATGTTCATCTTGGAGGCAGAGTAAGTAGATTAACATCTCTGTGTACACTGTATCCCCCTCTCCTCCTCATGCAGGACCCAGAGTCTCAGCACTAATCATAAGCAAGGCAGCAGTGGTTGCTCCATCAGAAGTCACTGCATAAGCTCAGTACATGCGAGCAGTGATGCTGCATCCAGACACAAGGCAGCACGCTCCCTCCTTGTCTACTCCATCTGTTAACTCTGCCTCGGACTGCCCCTCACACAGTTCTGTGCACACACAGACTCTTCTTCAGTGGACCAGTGAACCCTACTGAAGTCTTAGTTAGCTTATCTAGTCACACACAAAGAGCCTAAGAGAGGATACTACCTATCAGATAAGACACTGAGTGGGGTAGTGTGGGGGCACAAAGGAGAACAAAACTCTTCAGCAACCCAACTCCTTTAACCCTGCACAGCAACCTGCCCCCTGCACACACCCCAAGTAAGTCTAGTCCAACACTGCTGTGTCCTACAGGAATGAACACTTCCAGATCACCACTGCTGATCTGTGCAGTGAGGGAAGATTAATGGGAACTTTCAGAGTAAGTAGGCACTTCAGAGTAAGAAGAAGAAAGAACTGTCAGTGTGGTTCCAGGGAGCACAACCATCTACTCCCACACAAAGATGAAGAAGCGCTTCTCTTCCCTCTCTCCTTGCTGCTTTGTAGCCTGCACTGCACCAACAAGGGATGATCCCTTCTCTCTGCTTCCTTCCCTGATTTGAGAAGGTGCAAAACCTCCTAGGATCATACTCTCTCCAGGAAACTGCTGTTTGGGAAAGACTATGGTGTTCAGGCTGCTGGGCTCTGCAATGCATAACAGAGTCTGCATTGCAGTCGCAAACTGCAATCCAGCACCATCTGTCCCTTCTGCTTGCAGCACTGCATCACTCCAAGAGTCAGTTCTTCAGGGGGGGTCTGGAGATCCTGGCTGTGCTGCCCTGGTACCCACCACAGCCAGCAAAACGGTGAGATGCCCCAGGATCTGTATCTCCAGACTGGAACTAGAAATGGCTGCTCAGAGAAAAGTGGGTGAGATGACAGGGAAAGGGCTCTGGTTTGCTTCCATTTCATTACGGTTTAGAGCAAATCCAGTACAATCAACAGCAAATATACTGAAATACTCTTCAACAGCCTTCAGGAAAGAAGTCAAGGAGCAGGGACAAGCAGGCAGGGAGCTCTGCAAGGCTGGAGCTATGTGCAAATCTGTATGAAGAGGCAACTTAAACAACAGCCTAAACCACCACCTTGCCTTTCCTGAGTGTTCTTGGATTAGAGGACAGAGCAGCAACAGAGCCAAGGGACAGGACAACAGACCTGGAGACACCTCACTGCTCTGCTCAGTCTCTGACTTACTGAGTCACACTGGGAAGGACACTTTTGCTTTATTTATTTCCATCTCTGCACTTCCTGCCTGCCTGTGCTATGAAGCAAATGAACCTTGCACTGAACAGCACCTTGCACAACATCATCCCAAACTTCACCAAGGCGTTTTGCTTTGCTGCAAGTAAAGCACCACAAATTATAGCACCACAAAGCTGAAGTGTGCACCAGTGCTCCCCCTCTGAGTCAGTGACACTAGGAGGAGGTCCAGCTCTGCCACGAATTAGTGTTCTGACAGCTCGGTGCAATCTAGTCATGACTTGCATGGCTGCTTTCCCTTCACATTCTCAGGAGGAGCACATTCTGCATTAGATCATGCTCTGCATCAGGCTCTGCTCCAAAGCAGAAGAGAAGTATGGGGAGGAAGAAGAAACTGCCTTGACCAGCTTTTCTTGTCCTGAAAATATGCTCCTGACATGTGAAGAAAGATGCTGAGAGCTTTCACTCTGTTTTGAAGAGCACAAAGTCAGGAAAATTAACTAATCTTCAACCTACTTGTAAGGTTGTGGCTTCACCTGAATTATGCCCAACAGCTCAACCTCCACATGGGAACTCCCCTGGGAACAGCACAGGGCTCTTGCTTTTCACCAGACCTTTATGTCTTTAAACAGACCCTATTTGTCAGCACATTGCTCTTCTTTCCTCTTCCCCTTAACACAGAGTAAGAGAATTTAGAAAGCAAGAAGATCATAAATACATCACTGAGCCATTTATTTAAGAGATAAGCATGTCAAAGAAGAGGTGCCACAGGTTCTGCAAATCAGCTCTATCTAGACCTTTCCTTTGAGCTGTTTCTGGATCTTCTGGAGCTCTGGGAGGGCAGGACCCCAGTGTCTGGCTAACTGCTCCACTCACTGGCAGCTCTATAACTCCACACTTGTGGCAGGGGGTCCACCCAGCCCATACATCATCTCTACAGAGTATATGTATTATGATGGTGAAGCAGTACAGTATCAAGTGACTAAATATCAATACGCCAAAGGCCCTCTCAGGAACCTGCTAAAAGCAAAGCATCAAACTCAAGACACAATTTGTTAGCATTCACACTGGCAGAAAGCAGGAGACTGGGTATTCAAAGAAAGCACTACTGTGTAATACCAGCATAAATAGAGAAAAGATGTAGGATGCAAGTGCACTACAGGCTTTGCTCACCTCCTCCCACTGGTGGATATAGCGGATGAGGCGGGAGAGCCGCAGGAGCCGCAGGAGGCTGAGGATCTTGGTGAAGCGCACGATGCGCAGCGCCCGGGCTGTCTTGTACACCTCCGAGTCAATGCGGGTTTCAACTATGAGGAAGATATAGTCCACAGGGATGGAGGAGATAAAATCCACCACAAACCAGCTTTTCAGGTACTTCATCTTGATCCTCTGTGGGTCTAGGATGATCTCTGTGTTGTCCTCCACCACAATCCCAGTTCGGAAGTTGAGGACAAGGTCGATGAGGAAGAACGTGTCCGAAACCACATTGAAGACAATCCACGGTGTAGTGTTTTCATCCTTGAAAAAAGTGATGCCCACAGGGATGATGATCAGGTTCCCTACCATCAGGAGCAGCATGGTCAAATCCCAATAAAACCTGGACAGCAAGACAGAAACATAGAGATCAGCTACAGTATGGGAGATCAGGGAGCCCAGGTCAATAGTGTGCTTTATACATCTCTACTGTCAATCACTCCCTGTGCTCTGCCAGTCTGTCTGTACTCAGAGTACACAAGCTGCTAATGACGTCCTTGATATCACAGGAACACTCATCTTCTGGCTTAGAGGGTTCTGAAAGGAACTGAGTACAGGGATGAACATGCCCACTTGAAAACTTCAACTGGGACTTCAGAGCCATCCAAGCAGAGACTCACATACCTGCAGTTACTACAATGTTAGGTAAAGGGAGAAAGAACACAAATACGTGAAAGGCCTCGGAGTTCAGTTATCACTAGAGTCACTTGGGGTTAACGCCCTCAGGCTACTGTCTGATCTTTCTTTAGAAGCAGCAAGCACTGACAGCACTGGGACCAGGATGGAACTGAAGACCGGGCTGTGATCTGCAGTGCTCAGTTATGTGCTGAGCCAAGCTTATGCTAAGCCTGGACTTGAGGAGTTAGTCCACACTCTACAGACTCCTGTTTGTACAGACATCATCAATAAAGCCTGGAGGCACGTGCCTGGAAATATCTCTTTCTTTTCTAAAGTAACAATGACAACATTTAATGGCTGCTCCATAGAGCAGTCTCCAAGAAGCTTCTCTTCCCTTCAGTGGCAAGTCAGCAGAATCATAGAATCATAGAATAGTTAGGGTTGGAAAGGACCTTAAGATCATCCACTTCCAACCCCCCTGCCATAGGCAGGGACACCTCACACTAAACCATGGCACCCAAGGCTTTGTCCAACCTGCCCTTGAACACTGCCAGGGATGGAGCACTCACAACTTCCTTGGGCAACCCATTCCAGTGCCTCACCACCCTAGCAGTGAAGAAGTTCTTCCTTATATCCAATCTAAACCTCCCTTGTTTAAGTTTTAACCTGTTACCCCTTGTCCTGTCACTACAGTCCCTAATGAAGAGTCCCTACCCAGCATCCCTATAGGCCTCTGTGCTGTTACCTTTCACCATACTACAGTGCAAGGCTCTGGGAGCGTTGCACTCTAGGAGTCAAATTTGTATTTACAGCTGGATTAACATGGGTAAGGTCTTCAGAATGGCTTTGAGAAAACCAATAGCCCAATTGCTTAAAAGCAAGTGAGTCTGCTGAGCTGGAATCCCTTGGGGGCATCACAGCATCAGCCACACTTTGCTCTGTCGATTTTAAACATCAGTAGTCTTCTACTTAAGATTGCTTGGTGGGACTGTTTTTCTTTAGTCATTTATGTTTGACTTAAGCCACAATTCTGTGATAATTCATGCAGTTCCTGGTTGGTCTTCATTAAAGCAAAACAGTGGGTTCAGCTGGGGGTCAGCTTAGAAAAGGTTAGGCTTAGAGAGGGCAAAGTAGTGTTTGAGTGACTTCATTACTCTTCATAAATCCAAAAGACTTTGTTGCACTGTGGTGTTGTCATGGTTGCACTTGCACCATACTAGAGTACAATATACATAGATGCAGGTTTACATATTCTAAACTTATATGGCTTTAAGTAACAAAATGGTTCTTATTGGGCAGAAATACTCCAGTACTTTTTATTCTTACCAGATGAGTAGCATACACCTCGTAAAAAAAAAAAAAATCTGTTTCATGGACATGGTCTGCTGTCCAAACTGAGGGTACAGGGCCTATACTTGCTATGCTCAACTAGGGTTGTCTTTTTCTGTTCTTGTTTTGAGTAACTGTTACAATGCATCTTAAACAACTTCTTCACTTGAGCTCAAAACGTGAGCTTTTCAGCACCGTACTCAGGATACTTCTGATTGTACAAAATTTGGGGTGTTGGGGAAGGGGAGAGCTCACCCCAACCACTTGCACAAAAGGAAATTTTTTACTAACTAGTAAATTACATGTGGAATATGATGTCTTTGCAGGAGACTACAGAGTCTTCCGTGACGATGTGGTGTTCTGGGTGACCTTTTCTTCTATAGCCTTGCTGATTCCAGTGCTTTTTGTTGGCTGTCCAAGAATTGTAAGTAATCTGCACTGTCACCTTAAAGGGAGGAAGGCTGTCAGACTTCTTAATGCAAAACCTGCAGGATATGTATAGAAAACTTAATACAGCTTCATGAAGTCAGCAGAGGACCAGCTCTGGGGAGTTTCTTTTCAGCCCTACTTGTGCTAAGTGGTCCGTAATCAAAGGAATGACTCTGCAGTGTTGCACATAGCATCTGCTAATGCTTGCATTTATTCAGCTTCTGCTGTCTTAAAAGGATGTCTGTAGGACAGGTGTGTGCAGCCAGCTTCCAGTAGAAGAACTGGTACCAATTACTGCCTTAATGAGGTGGGGGACTAAAGAGTGTTTATCAGTCTCCTGAAGCTGTGTTTTTTCTTCCCTTCTAGCTGAACATACTGGCCTCTGGAGTAGTAGGTTCTTATGCAGTGATCCTAGCTATTGCTTGTTACATCTACACAAGCCTTGCTTACATCACCTTAGACCTGCTCAGACGGGTCCTCAATGATTACTTCAGCAGAGCTTACACCAATGTGCCTTTTCAAACAAATGGTGAGTACAGCTCTGAAGTAGTCTTTTTTTAAAGAAAAAACACTGCCTCTTTGGTTCTGTTGTAAACAGTAATTGAGGATAGGAAGGAATAAGAGAAGAACAAAATAAGTACAGTATAGGGTTTAACTCCCTAATGATAAAATCTAGTCCTGCAAAAGAAATACCTGAATACACTCCAAAGCAGCAACCTTCCAGCAGGTGCTGTGTGACAGGCCCTTGTGAAAGGTTGCTTCTTGGGGTTGAACCTTGCTGGTGAGTTTGTGGGGTGGGCAGACAAAAGGCTGAATTTGGTGACTGAACAGGCTCAGCCTGCCCCATGTGTGTTACCCTTTTGCATGGAGTTGCTCTAAGCATGTGAGGCTGCAGAGACAATACTTCATTCTGTCACTAAACTTGTTCAGTGTTTGTGCTTGGGAAAGGAAGGAATTTTGTGCTTTGATACAGGAATCTGTTTGGTTCCTCTTTTTCAGACTTCATTATCCTCTCAGTGTGGACAATGCTGGCCCTCAGTGGAATAACTGTGCAGCTTCGTCGAGAGAGAAGTGAAGTGCCCTTCCCACCACACCCCTATCTTGCCTGGAAGCGGGAAAGGGAGCGCAGAAGCACCAATGTCTTAGACCCTAGCCATCATATCCCTCCCCTGAGAGAGAGGATCCATAACAAGCTGCTGCATATCAAAGAGTTTTTTCAGAAAGAGCAGCCAGCTGGGAAGAGAACTCCTTTGCTTCTGTAATCTGCAAAATAACTAGTGGGAACAGAGGAAGAATCTAGAAATGACAACATGAGGGATCATCAGCAAACCAGGCAGTGATGCAGGATTACCACTGCCAGTTTGCCCTGCTTAATTTAACAATGATCATATTTGCCCAACCTGGAAGAAAAGTTATCTGTCGGTACACTACATGCTGTTTTGTGACTCTTTCCTCAATGACCCACTCAGCCTGCTGTAACGTGTATGTATAGCTGCAGAATCTTGTACTGATGGTCAAGTACAGGTGTTTATCTTGTGGTGATCTAGTTTGATGTTTAGGTATGGGAAGTAGAAAACAACTCTTAGTAAGCAACCGGTACAGTTCTGGTTCTTATCTTGCAGTGTGGAAAACCACTACTGAAATACTGCCTTACTGGCTCCTAGAGTGGACAGTCTCAAATTGTGAGGCGTGAAAGATGAGGACCATATGCAGTTCTTCTAGCAGGAACTGAAGTATCACCACCTAATATAGGCACAGAATGTGTGGCTGCAAACACAGTTTGCAAGAAGTGTTACTGTACTTTGCAAGCTAAACTGAGTGACTTGAATTTAAACTGCACTGAATTAAATGCTGTAAATGTGCACACTGGGGCTCAGGAAGTGGACCTGATCTGAGACAAGAAGACTTTCTTTCTTTCTTTCAGCTGGTTCTGTAGCAAGCTGGTCATCTGTGCAGAGATGGCTGTTAAGAGGACGCAAGATGTTTGCCTCCTTGTTTGCTTTCTGAATAGCTTTTGTCTTGTTTCTGCTCTGGTATATTTTCTTTTTTTGATGGTGCTGTCATAAAAGGAAAAGCTAAATAAGTTCTTGGTAGCCAACAGCAGTTCTGGTTTGGGTTTTTTCCCTGGAATTGATTGAAACACTATTTTTATTTTTAATTAATATATCTTTTAATTCTGCCATTAAGGGATGAAAACCAGCATCCAGCTAGCAAAATCCTGACCAGGATCCATACTATATTCCTTACCACTTCGAATTGCATCTGTCCAAAGTGGAATGTAGTATAAAACTGGATAAGGGTGGATGATTGTGATACTGCATGGTGGCTTTATTGACTTCCTTAAAACCAAACCAAACAGCCATATTCAAAATGCAGACTAGAGCATTGTGGTTTTGGCTCACATAAATGTGTAAGCAGTCCTGAGGCTGTCCTTGGTTTTACCTGCCTTTGCCCACCATACCCAATCCTGGTCTTCATGGTCAGTGTTTGTGTGGTGATCTGTCATGCATTAAATGATGGTTGGTTAAGTCTTGTGTCCTGTACCTTGGTATAGGTTATGGTATCTCTTCTTCCTCTTATCTTTGCACGTCTAGTATGGGCTGCAAAGTACATGGTCCTTTCTGTCTGAAGGTGGATGGCTGTTCTGCTGCCTGAATGAAACCCTCATGAGTAAATACCCTCATGGGGGCAACTCAGGTTCTTGGCCATCACTTTAAATTCTTGGTATAAGTATGTAAGGAAACTGGAAAAAGAGCTTTTTTTGGGAGCTTAGGTGAAAGTTAAGACACCCTGGCAATAGGAAGGAATTAATGGCTCTAAAATGACTTTACTTACCTGCCCTTTTCCTTAAGGAGTGAAAGCTTAATAGCATAGTAAGAGGTGACTGAGCTCATCTGTTGTGTAGAGAGACAAATCCCATGATCGCCTGGAGCTGGAGCATCTGCCCCAAACAATAGAGCAAGGCTGAGATCCTGCAGTTTGTCTTGCTTTGCTGTGCTGTTGTGGCCCATGAGGGCTCTTTCCCTAGCCTCTGGCAGACTGATGCTTGCTGACTGCCCTTGCTGCACTGACACCAAGCATGTCTTTGCTGTACTTGATGGCAAGTAGCAAACATTTATTTGGTATACAAATGATCTTAAACATGTTTACCTTGGTCTTTTTATAACTGCTGTGATTAATATTGTGCAAGAAACAAGTTTAACTCTAATTTTCTATATCTTTTATAATAAAGATGTCTTTTGAAAAAATTGGAACTAATGGGGTCTCTTTGAATTCAAACATGCTTTTACAGCTTGGGTTCTGTCTTCGGTATTGTAGTGATAGTTTGTTTTCAAAAAACTTAACCCCAAAGGATGGGGGGAGTAGGGGAGGGTGGAGTTTAGCTGACCTGTTGTAAGGACTTGCTGTAGTTGCAGTGACACCCAGAGGCTGGAGAGGGGTTATGTTCTGTGTGAAGCTGGTGAGGAAATGCATGGTCCAAAGAGGCTTTTTCTTACAGCTTTGTCAGAGGAGGTTCTAGAGAGCAAAGGAATGGTGGTGTCATCCACTTCTTGACTGGAAACTAGTCTGCAAGATCATGTGGGAAGTCTGTGGCAGAAGGAGGCTTTGGACTCTTTCTAAAATCCTGACTTGGAGATTTACTTTCTCTTAGACTGCTCAGAGACAGTATGGGAATTTCCTTCCATATTCTGTAAGCCATAGTAGGTAACAGTGGTATAATCAGAATACACAAACTGATCCACTGGAGTTTTGAAGGGATAATTTTCAAGCTGTTTTTTGTGTACCCTCTGAGGCAGTTGCAAAATAAAAACTGGATCCTACCCTGCCATGCTTCTCTTTGGCGTGCCAAGTCTCTCATGGGAAGCATTTACTGCCTTGCTGTGTTAGCTGTGCTAAATTTTGCACAGCTACCTTGCAATTTTGCTAGCTTAAAATGATACTATCTGTGCTCCTGGGGACTCTACATCCTTCTAGGCAGTGGTTTGAAGCTTCCTGTAAACTGAAGCTTTCTGGACTATGCTCTGGGCTATTTTCTTCTGCTGTAGAGAATTATTCTGCCAAAATGATTCCAGCACACTTCTTTCACTGAGTCTTCTGCAGTCTTTGGTGCATTGTAGTAATGTGCAATGATCACATTGTGGTATTTACCTTAGCTGCTTGTTGAGCTTTCCTAGGTCTGCATGTGTTTTGGTCCTGCTTCAGATGTGCAGGAGAAGCCCTTCTCCTCCTCTCCTTGCTCTCACACCCATGCTGATTTCTCCTAGCAGTTAAACAAGCTATGGCACAAGTGAACTCTAGGACACTGATCTTCTCAAACTAACAGGTCTTCCTTTGTTCTTGTCTCTACTTCCTCACTTTAAAAACACAAACCTAGCCTGATTACTGCTTCATGGAGTACTACAAATGTCAGGCAGCTTGCCCGCCTGCTTCTCCAAATGGTCAGAAAGTATGACTGAAAGTAGAAACAGCTCAGGCTTTCCATGGATGTACTTCGGTGGAGAAGGAGACAAACTGATTTGGGAGCATGTTATGGGAAATTATGGAAGGGAGTCCACAAAATAAGTGTTCCTTTGTCATCTTGGCAGTTACATCCTATGCAAGTGGCTTTCCTAATGGGGAGGAATGGCGTGATGTAGAGCTCCCAGTCCAACAGTCTACTCTGCTTATGCTTGGTAAGAAGAAAAGGTACTAGTAGTTGTCAATAGATCTTATTAACTGGTTGGTAGAAATGTTACATATGTCAGGTTATAAAGCACTCAAACAGTTTGAGGGGCCCAACTGCTGGATGTCATATGAAACTCTGTGATAGAGACTTCTGAGGAAAATGTTGTATTGGCTTTACACCATTGCCACTTAGGGCTGCAAGCCTGGCCTGGGGAAACCTGAGCAGAATGCAAACTTTGTGGGATGCCAGTCTGAAACCCAAGCTCAGTCCTGTCAAGTACAGTAACTGACATTCTTCTGGCATTTCTACCAGAGAGACTGCAGCATGGCCTAGCTTGCCCAGTGCCTTGATTTCAAGCTGGTCTTGTTTTCCTGTGTCTGAGGCATTTGCCCATTGCCAAAACTGTATGAAACTGTTCCAAGCAATTGGAAAACTTAAAAGGAGGATAAAGCAAGGTTCACTTTAAAACTGCTTGAGGACCAAATCCTGTTACTAAATGGCACAAACACCAGTAATTCTTCAGAAGGGTGCATTTATTTCTTTAATTTCTAGAGGACTGTCTCAGCACACTTCTGTTCCTAACCCTGAAGTGTGAGCTTTATGTTTTGGTTTGTAGTGTCAGTTCAACAGGCTTTGTTATCCCCAAAATCATCCTTCAGCACTGCAAATCTTGTAGCTATTGCTCACCCATGGCATCTTCCTGTTTCCCTAGTGCCAGGTTACTCTTTCCCAGCCTTTGCTTTTCTTTGCAACAGCGAAAGAGATAAATGAAGCTTCAAGGATTTCTTTGTTCCCCTCTGTATCTGTCCACTGCTCCAACCTGGAACATGTGTGAAAACAGCCTTCCCACCGCCCACGTTCTGTGCGTTTTCACTCCTGCTTCTCACCCCTGCAAGGCTCTTCAGCTTTCATGCTGGAGTTGTCCTTGCCTCGTCCTTGTCCTCCTTTATTTGAAAACTTCTGAAAAATCAATGTGTGCATCTTTCACTGAACCTTGGAGTTTTTAATCTCTGTCCCTTAAGAGCTGGTAGCAGTGTGATGTATGTTTGAATGTGATCTTTGTGTACTTGTGGGGGGCTTTATTACAACCTTGATTTCTGGTTGGTTTAGCCAGTGACTAGTCAGAATGGGAAGCATTGAGCTTCCAGTATGTAAATACCCTATGGGAGACAAGCATTGTAAGCATCAGGTCTGTGTTCTGATTCAGTGGCTGAGGTGCATGGGTATATCCCTACTTATTCATTTGAATTGTAGTTGATATTCATCTGGTCTGGTTCGGTTATCCCATCCCATGTCTTTGGTGCTTCAGTTTTCTCTAGAAATGAGAGCTCCAATAACTTTTCTGCTTGTTCAAGCAGAAGCTTGCTTGTACCAGACCTTTTCTGTAGGCAGACATCTACCTCCTGTTGGAGTATGCAAGGCTTTAGCCTTCCATGTGCGCTGGGGGAGGACAACGTCACAACAGAGCAATAAACCAGCTCATTCTGGGGGTGAGAGGGAGTGGCTGTGTACAACTTGCTTGCCTGCTTCAGAACTGGCTTTTCACAAGCCTGTCTTGTCAGGAAAAGCACTCCTTGCATTTTTCTGGATTTCTGTAGAGCTTTCTGGTGTAACAATAGATCATTGTCTAATGAGCTCAAAACAAGCTGGATTAATCTCTCTTGATCCTGAATGCTTTGGGGGAAAGCCATATGCAGGAAGCAGAAAAAGCCACGGCTGGAGTATATCGTAGGAGGCAGGTGCTGTTTGCCCAGCCAGTAATTTAATGAGCTGCAGATGATGATTCACTGAAGTTGTTTACTATGTTCCTGAGTGTAGTATTGGAAGAATGAAGACGCTGGTCACCCTGTACCAATTCGTGTGCTGTTGTTGTTTGGGTTTCCAACAACTCAACTGTTCAAAATCTATGAAATGCTTTTCACTGCTGAAATAGCTGTCCTCAAATGTGTTTTTTAAGGTTTCCAATGCTGTATGGAAACAATTCATTCTGCTGTTCTTTAGAAAAAGGTAAAACTTTACCTTTGGGCAACAGAAAGAGACTGCAGCTGGAGTGCTGCTTGTTTCCCTGGTTTCACTGTTCTCCAGCTTGTGTCTGAGGAGTGTTGCCAGCATGTACTTTTTCCAAGACTGGAAATGGGAAATGTTTCCTTCCACATTGAGCAGCTGCTTGAGGTTTTCTCCTTCTAAATGTCAGGTGAAGTTTTCTAAACTTGGGCAGTAATGATGTTATTGGTCTAGTGGAAGGTGTGGTGCCCATGATGGGGAGGTTGGAACTATATGGTCTTTGAGGTTCCTTCTGACCTAAGCCAGCCTGTGATTCCATGATGTTCTCTAATACAAAGTTGCAACCACACTAGCTCCAACAGGCATGCTGCTGCATCAGCATGTGCCTGGGGAAGGAAGGTGCTTGCAGGCAGCAGGAGCATCAGTATCTTTTCTCATACAGTCACTGAGACAGAACATGCTTTATTTTGCAGCACACTTTGGCATGTGGAAGCTGAGCAGTTTTTAGTCTGTTCTACTGTCATCAGCATGAAAATCAACTGCATCACAGAAGAAAAGTGGGAGGTGCAAAAGGTGAGGCTGAGTGACCTATACCTTTAGCAGGTATGTGCACGCGCTGTCAAACAGCTGTGTGCCATGTATGGTTCTCCCTGCACACCATGGGGTTTTGGAAAGGAAAGTTTAGCAAGAGGTCTTCTGTTGACATCATACAGAACCTACCTGACCACTTTAAACAGTCACAACAGGCACTGGTTCCTTGGTGCTGGTTTGGGGATCCATATGCATGGGAGAGCATATGGATCTTTCTAGGACAGCAGTGAGGTGGTTTTGTTTGCACACTGTGTTAAATGGCTTCCCTCTGGGCCACAGTTCCTATGACAGTTGTGAAGAGGGCTGGCAGCTTTCCAGCACCTACAGCTGGGCTCTTGCTTTTTCTCCTTTCATGGTTTTGGTCTCTTGTGGCAGATGCTGCTTCCAGAACTTTAGTGTTGCCAACAGCATGGTGTCAAAAAGGTTAGTAAAGGTGTCCTGTTAAAATTGACTTCTCCATCACTTCACTTCTGGCTTAACTATTTCAGTAGTTCTCCTGTCTCATTCTTCTATTGTCATCGCATACAACCTGTCATACTGTGATCAGCACCATCATTCTGTCAGCCAATTTAACTACCTATCATCATGAGACACTTGGATGTCAGTGTCTGCAGAGAGAAAAAGTGCATGTTTTACACTCAAACAGGAGATTTAGAAACTCTTACTCAGGAAAAGTGCTTTTAATGCTTAATGTTGGCAAAATAACATGAAAACTTCTGAAGCCAATGTAACTTGTACTCTGGGTACCTACAAAGGGATCCTAGTAAACATAACTCAGTATGAAAGCAGGGCCACGAGTTTTGTATTTGAACATAATCTTCTACTCCGATGCCCTTGTTTGAAATAGCTTTAGCTTTTTAAATTTTTTAGCTGTATGAAGCAGCCCAGTTTAGTTTCAAGCTGCCCTTTGGTTTTAGCTCAGCTGAATAGCTACTATTTGTATTTATGATTTAGCATGACATTTATTAGCTGTTTTTAAACACCAAGTCTGTGATACTGAAAACAAGATTCTCTTCAGAGAAATCATGGGGAAGTGGAGAAAACATGATGTTGTGAGCTTATGAATGTAATCCACTCACGTTCTCATTTACATGTCACAAAGAGAACCTGGAGTCTGAACTGTGCCAAAGTGGAGTTTTCTTAATCTTCAAGAAAAACCCTCAGCTGTCACATCCGGTCTGTACCAAAGTATGTGTTGATCCAAAAATCAAAGCCAGTGGACTGCTTAGCAAACACTTCCAGTGGTTCATCTGAAAGGTGGATAACTGCTTGTGGAGAAGAGACTCCTACCTTTCAAGAGAAAGTTAAGACTATACAGAGGATTTTTCTCTTGCTATACAGCCACATGAATAAAAGCACTACATGTAGCCTGCCTGCCTTGAAGTATAAAGATCAGCTGAGTCAGTGGCAAAAAGATGTATTTTTTTTTCTTGCATGTTATGGCCAAGGCTCACTGTGGATTCAGTACCCTGTTTTAAGCATGAAGACATCCATATTTTCAGTCAACTTTATTCATAAAATAAGTTTACTGTACAGTACACAATTCTAGCAATAAATTCTTTTCAAGCCATCTGCATTACAAAAATAACAGGTATGCAATGAAAAATAGTCACTCCACACACCGTGAAGGTTCTGTAAAATCCTAAAGTGATCAAGTTGGGGATGAAAGGGGAGAAGTATCAAAGATGAAGACTAGGAGTAGATAAATTAAGTCACATTTTTCTTTACAAAAATAAACACTAATCAAGCATTATTTCATAATAGAGCAACCTTAAGAACTGCCACAGACCCTCTCTGTTATACAGTGCTGGAGACTGTTCTCAAAAGGCAAACCACAATGTGACCCAGGAAACAGCATTCAGCATTACATGGATATAAGTGTTGGAGACCAGTCAATGGCTGAAAAGACACTTATAAAAGGAATCACTCAATCAACTGAACCCCAAACTTCTTGTGAGTTTGCAACAACAAAATACTCCATTGAAAAAAAGGGTAAGTCACCAGCTTGCAAGCTACAGCAGGAATGCAAAGTCTAAATGACAGCAGCATTGGAAAGGTTTTATAAACGCTAATAGCAGACAAGGCTGTTCTGTGCTTGAGCTCAAACGCTCTCCAAACAACTCTCACCAGGTAAGTTTGGAAACGGTTAAAACCTTTTGTTTTCCCACATACCTGAAAGTCCTCGCTATATTCTTAAGCCTAGAAAGAAGCTGAGGTGCTCTGGAAAGAGAAATAGCAATTCCTCAACCTACTTAAAAAATGATCTGAAAATTGGGACAGCATGAATTTATCCGTCCTTCTAACTGCATTTCTTCCCGTCTGGATTGGTTCATAGAAAACCAGCATTTATTCTCTCTGCCAAACACTCCTTTGCCACCACTTCACTTTTTTCCTCTTAAAAGCACTATGGGAAGCAGGGCAGCAACAGAACAAAAATATTAAGTTCCCTATAAATGAGTTTATTGGGCCCTGGAAGTTCACCCTTAGAGCTGGGGTGAGTTTACCTTGAACCCAGTGAAGCTGCACCAAGTCAAAGGGAAGTTGCATTTGAAAGTGACACACTTCAAAGTGTTTGGTGCTTAATTCTTTCTGCATTGTTGCAACTGAAAATCAAATCTGATTAACAGTTGATTTCAGAATAGGGGTTCAACTTACTTTGCTGCATGAGGTATTAAATAGCCAAAACACTCAACTGCAGGTGGCATTTATAGATCTACAGTTGTCTGTGGTTGAAAGTTTTCACTCTGCTGCTGTTGAGTATGCTTTCCAAGGAAAGAATACATTAATGTGCTGGATAAAAAGTGATGATATCCATCAAAAGTAGGAGTGTTCTTGCTGCCTAGACCAAGAAGGGATAGTCAGACAAACAAAAGCCAAATATCAATTATTTTGGCATCTCTTTACTACAAGCCTGTCTTGCGTAGTACATCTATCAGATCTGCACACAACATCAGCTGCACTTTGATCTAGAAAAGCTAATTCCTTTTCACTTCTGCAAGTATTGCAGGATTAGAAGTGAGCAGTTTATTTGTCAGTATAGCATAGTGAAACTTTCCCTAGTGCAAACATAACATGTACCTTGAACTTACTTAAAAACCCTCCTGATGACTATTTAGTACTTAAGAATGAAAAATGAAGAGTACTAACTGCAGGCTGCCAACTAATTGCAGAAATGCTACTGCTGCGCAGGTGCTTTCAAATTGCCATTTCCCAATCTGAGAGGAAATAGGTGGAAGTACTGTGGCTTCTTGCTTCTAGAGAACTGAGCCTGCTTTTCTTTCTTAAAAGTAAAAGCTAAGGAAGAATTATACTGTGGTACTTGTGTTCTAGAAGCCAACAAAGCAGGAGCAGCTCTTTTCATGTTTTGAAAATACGATTAAGTAGACATGTTTTAAAGAATTGTGTTCAGTTTAAACAAAGAGATATTGAACAACAGCAAAACCATGGTTTATATTTTGACAATCAACCTTATATTTGAACAGGCTAAATCACAGATATCCTTATGTTTTAGGCTGCCTGTAAACCCTTTCCATTAAACAGGTTTGTTGCAAGATGAGAATCTATTAAAAACATACTAAAAAACCCAAACATGATGTGGACCATGCACAAAGCATATTCAGAAGTTATTACTTTTTAGCCAGAGATCAGACTTTAAAGCTTACCTTCATTATATAACAGGCACACTGAAACTTTTTATGAACAAGAATTTAGCTAAATTCTGTGAAATCTGGTCTTTTATCTGTAAAATAATGTCATATAAAAAAAATTTCCAACGTGGTAAGTGCATGAATCCATTTCCTATGAAAGTTAGATCTATGGCAATTAAGTTTGTCCCTAAGGCTTTCGTAGAATACCAATTGTAATTTATCTTACACAGTATAAAAGCCACTAAACTGGAGTTTAAGATGCATTAGCTTGCTGGTGCCCTATTCAGTAACAAGTGCTTGACAAGTGACCCCTGATACTCAGTTTGTAAAGTGTGCAATTGAAGCTTATGGGCTTCCGCAGTCTTCAGCTTTTCCTCAGGCTCAAATCACTGCTTGTTACTAATCCTGACAGAGATGTGCTCTCTGATGCATCTTCTTTCTTGAGGTTCAGAAATGATTCTCTGGTTATTTGAAGAATTTCTCTGAGGCCTTTGTTTTCCTGCTGTAACCAGGGAAAGAAAAAGGTATTTAAGAGAACTCAAGACAGAAGTCAAGATAACTCCATTAACAACCTCCCCTCTTCTCCAAACATATGTAAAAGGATTAACATACTGGTTTGCAGTCAGATGGTGATATGTTACTTTTTAAAAATGACAACTTTAGGTTTCTGACTCTCTTGCTCTCTTGAACTGGCATTAAGCATTAAAAAAACCCCTCAAAACACAAAGAGGGGTAAGAAAAGAGTAACTAAGTTGCATTTAAAAGTAACATCTGTTCTTTCCACACACACTGTCCCATAATTAACTGCTTTGCAAGTACTTCAAGAGTGAAACCGTGGCTCCTCCAATACTAAACAACTGAGGATCTCCCCAAAGGCACAAGATTATTACTAAAAAAATAATCATATTTAAAAGCCAAAGGTGTGGGTATTATTATTTGCACCCTAGTGTCTCATTAGGATGAATCTGTCTTATTTCCTAGATTTGGTTACACTCCTGGATACTTCAAAAAAAGAGGAAGCTTAAGCTAATAGGTAAATTCTGCATCACTAGACATCAGTGACTTGTATCACCATCCAAGACTTTAGGAGAGGACAGAGGGGAAAATAGCACTTCCAGTCCTCCAACAAGGAAAGTGCAACAAAATAGCAGTGTGAGTGACTGATACAGTAACTCATACAAGACAGAGTAACAGAACAGAAATAACTATTTACTGCCTTGCTCTTGGCACCAAAGCTGTTTCGATTTTGTACTTACCTCCAGCTGAAGGATTCGTTCCTGCTCTTTACAACCATGCTTTTCATCAATTTCAACAGCTTTCCTCATTACTGCTGCCATTTCTGTAATTTGGTCCACATGTACTTGCAGCTCCTACAACATAAAAAGTAAACAATGACAGTGGGTGTTGGCTGATAAGAAGCTCAACATGATCCAGCAGTGTGTATTTGTGGCCCTGAGAACAACCATGTGTTGGGCTGCATCAAAAGGAGCGTGACCAGCAGGTCAAGGGAGGTGATTCCACCCCTCTGCTCTGCTGTTGTAAGAGTACTGTGTTCAGCTCTGAGGTCCCAAACACAAAAAGGACATGGAACTGCTGGGAGCAAACCCAGAGGAGGTCACAAAGATGCTCAGAGGGCTGGAGCACGTTTGCTATGAAGCCAGGCTGAGAGAGTTGGGCTTGTTCAGCCTGGAGAACAGAAGGCTCAGGAGAGACCTTATACACCAGTCTTCAAGTACCTTAAGGAGGACTACAAGAAATCTGGAGGGTGACTTTTTACAAGTGCATGTAGAGATAGGACAAGGGAGAATGGCTTTAAACTGACAGAAAGCAGATGTAGATTAGCCATTAGGGAGTTCTGTGAGGGTGCTGAGGCCCTGGCACAGGCTGCCCAAAGGAGCTGTGGCTGCTCCATCCCTGGCAGTGTTCAAGGCCAGGCTGGACAGGGCCTGGAGTAACCTGGTCTAGTGGAAAGTATCCCTGCCCATGGCAGGGGGTTGGAACTGGAGGATCTTTAAGGTCACTTCCAACCCAACCCATTCTGTGATTCTATGGTAGTAGAGTTTGAATAAAGGACAAGTTGAGGAAAAGGCAATGAAAAATAAAAGCTATTGGAAACATCAGTCCTTTCCATCCTTTCCTCTCTGGCACCTCAGTTGCCAAAGCTGTTGTTCAGCTGTTTACTTATTAAACACCCACTCAGAGCAGGGGAGAGGAAGGGAGGGATGGGGGTAGAACTTGCTGTAAATATTTATTTTCTTCTCAGTTTCCACTGAAGGTAATCATAGGAGACTTTTTTTTTTCATCAAATAATTAAATTTACCTTGAAGCTGTGATCAGTGGTAAAGAATGAGTTAGTGAGGATGTACCCTTGAGAAGGGCCGGGAAGGAGGTAGTGGGTTTTAGATATACTGACTGCTGTTCTCTCTGCTTTCTACTTTGTCAGCTTACATGGTCTACTGATCGATACGATTCAAGGCCTATTCCAAGGTCACTAGTGTTAGACCAAATGCTAACACAAATGTGCAGGGTTCTACTCTGGAAAGCACACATGCAAAACTTAAATGCTGTAGTACCAAAGAATGCGATGAAAGTGGTTCTTTGCAAAGACAGCTTCAAGCATCTATGAGCACTTTTTGCATTTATCTCCTTTTTGTTTGCCATATACCTCGTTCACAATAGTTTACGAACATGTTGCTTAACAACACTTTGCTCTTCTAGTTTTCAAAAGCCATAAAATGTAGCAACCTTTCCCCAGCAACTTTCACCACCCTTTAAGCACCTCAGGCTGCCCTAGATTCTACTCAGCAATCCTGATCAGTACTGAAACAAGAACCAACGGTTGAAACAGGAAAGAAGAGAAGTGTATGTTCAGTTACTCACCATTCAAAAGGGCCTTTAAATATTTCAGGTTTACTAATTATTTGTTGGAATCACAAGCATAAGTTAAAACCAGTCTAAATGTCTGAATTACTAAGTTCTGTGGCCTGTGGAAGTATAATAAGGTGGTTGCCTTAAAGACTGAAGCAAAACAAAAGAAGTAGATACAGTAACGAAATGCTACTTTTTAAAAGCTTAAATAAATGAGAAGCCAATTAAGGTTGACTTGACTGATCAAGTTCCTTATCATGTTTCATGGACTGATTACAAAAGTTAGGACTTGGTAGTACAGTGATACAAAACCTGAGGCAAAGTAAGCTTTAAACTGATCCACTACAAACTAACTGAAGTATTACCCAAGAAAAAGAAAGGGGAAAAAAACAACAACCAAACAATTAAGTTATTACCTTGGAATGTTGCTCTTTTAACTTCATTATTATACTTGGATCATCCTTTTTGCTTGCCATTAGCAACCTAAACATCTGTTCTCTGTACTTGCTCATTATGAGTTCCAGAGCAGACTGGTGTTCTTCAAGAGATGTGCGTAGTTCTACCAAAATAATTTTAATTTTAGTTAGAGAATAACAGAGAAGAACTAAAACAAATTACAAAAGCACTTCAGCTTGAGAAAACTGAAATAAGCCCTTAATGAAAGGTTCCCTCTCCTTGCACCATAAAATCTGTGTAGGCTCTGCAGATATCTTCAGCGGTGACTGCCCTGGGAAAATTCTTGTCAGAAACAGAGGTCTTTTGTTAATACAACTTCATATCCAGTCCTTTTAGCTGACATAACCTATGTTGAGCGTAGCTGAGCAGCTTTACTCTAGCCACTATAAGCAACACTGTACAAAAGCTAGCAAGAAGTTTACGGATCTGTTTTAATCTGGTAAATAAGAGTCAAAAAATGCTTGTGTTCAAAATATACTAAGTCAAAGGATAAAAAACTCCCAAGATAAGATGAGATTCATACAAATCAAAATCATCGAAACCTTTGCTGAATATAACTGTTAGAATAAGTAAGGTATTCCAGGCAGAACAGTTAATTCCTAGTGGACAGAATTCCAGAAGGAACTATGCTACTGTGCTTACTCTACAACTTCTCCTGACTGTTCCTAAATTAGTTACTTTTAGCAGTGGGAAACACATTTCCAAACAGATAGCTATAATGGAGAATTAAGTTCTATTTATCTCACTTGTGCTAAACATTAGATAAGGACTGAAAAAGTAATTTTCCACAACTCTCACTTTTTGTCAATCATAGTTCCAGTGGTTGGACATTAGGACTCTTTTATCAGATTGTGTTACAATCAGTTAAACTGACAAATTAAGACTAAGAGAAAAACTTCAACAGTTTTTTTGAGAACAGATCAATGGTGAAAGCGTCACTGATTCCAGTGGTGCAGGTTGGAACTTGAAAACGATAGAGTATCATTTTACCTTTATTTTCCTGTTGCAGTTCCCTAATCTGTCTGTTTTCTTGTTGGATACCCATCACTAACGTAGACCGAGGACGATGTCTTGCTACTTCATTAAGCTCTTGAATTTCTTCTTGGTACTAGTTATTGGAAAAACAAAACCAAAACAAACCAGCCACAACATATTTGAGTAACCAAAGGCAGGCATTAATTGGCAAGTCACAAAGGAGCAGTTCTACTGTTGGTCAAAGTCTGTAACCAGTAAGATAGTGCTTGGTTCTAAATAATAATGTTAAACAAACAAACAGAAACCCTTCTGAAGGTGTTGCTAACATACTGCCCTTTAGAGACACAAAAGTATCACCTTTGTTTCATACAAGTTTCATACCTTAGATGTGTACAGTGGGCACTAGTTAACCTTCAATTAATGCAGGTCAAGTTCACCATCAAGTAATTTAAAACTGATACACATATGGTAAAGAAAAACCATGAGGTATTAACCTCTAGATATTTACTGTGGCTTCCCAATACCTTAAACCACAAGGCTGTACAGGTACAAACCCTGTGGACCTGAATGAAGGGATCCTGGCTCTCAACAAATGGGTAAGTTTAATGCTCTCAGTTTGAAGTCATGAAGCCTCTGCATGACTGGTTTTACAGGGATGAAGCACAGGATTTTATTACTTTATAGGCCCATTAACACATCCTGTAGTCTATTAAAAATGACAGGATGAACTCTCATATGGAAAGTCATTAGACCCCTTTATGTTTTTCCAGGAGTTTTCTAGTGAAAAATCTAACAACCTGCTTTGAACAGCTTAACATCAGAATGGAACTGATCCCAAAAAAAAAAGGCCTTAGAAGCTAATTTAAAACAAAAGGAGGCAGTGATAGGTTAAAAATATTCTGAACAGAAGAAAACATGACTGGGCCTCTGTACGATTACATGTGCAGAGCAAACACAAGCATCCACACAATGGTTTGTAAGATACCAACCGAATTTCTACCTGTGTTCTTCAAATAAATGCCAGTTTCAGTATTTAAGGTAGAGTTACAGAAAACTTCTTCACAGAATCAAACTAAATATATAAACAACCTATTTTTAGATTATAGTCACACCTCTAATGAAAATACCTAGTATGGTATTAAAGGATTAATCAAATAATACACTAGTTTTATGCTGTACAGTAGCACACAAAAATTATCTTTAACTATGTGTTTCCATGTTGTTCTCTTAATGGAGGAAACGAAGTTGGAAAACAAACCTGTTTCATTGCTTCAACCCGTTTGTTAAGAGCTGTAGTCTGTTCAATCAGGGCTTCTGCTGCATTGTCATGCTCCCTCAGCCGTTCCACCAGTGCTTTTGCATCTGCTAAGGCTTTTTCAATTGTGCAACTCATTTCTAAAGATTAAAAACATGTTATTTTCACACCACCACCTGTTTGCTACACCGAGAACAGCTATCTATGTGAAATATAGATACATGTTTCTAGACTAAAGCAGCTGAATAAACCTTTGCCTCAGAAACATCCATTTTGTAGTATTTAATGAGTAGAAAGAAATTATGCCTCAAGTACACACTAAAGTCTTTCTTTCCTTTTCCTCCTTTTTAATTGCTGTTGAGACCATATATCAGAGCAAGGAAATGAAAGTAAACTTTATGTTTTGAGGAGAGTATTAACATACCAAATGCCAAGGTATAACTATTGAACATATGGAAGAGCATGTATGCATGTTCTTCTGTAAGTAGCAGAGAAAAAATTATTACATAACTATTTAATTTTTCAGTACTACCTATTTTTTTTAATGTGCCCTCCTACCAGCCAGACATACTTCAAGATATTTGAGAAGTAGAATTCCAGCACAAAAGACAATGCTAAAGGTCTAGAGTGGACTGGAAGATTTTGATGCATTAAATCAACAGAGAAAGAAGAGCTCAAACTGACAGAATAGATACTTGGATAAGAAACATAAAACTAAAGGCTCATGTTTTCTTCATATCTGTAAAAAGAACACAAACATCATGTTTCACTGCACGGAATGGAACTGTAAAATTTTTAGCAGGATATAGACAGCAACTCAGCTAAGAAAAAGAACTGACTGCACAGCTAAAATACCAGCCTTCTAGTTGCAGTAGCTAGCAGAAATTACCTATAGCTAGAATTGCTAAACTTGCAAAACACTTGTGCATGCCAGCATTTCCAAACTACTGGCCTTTACCCCGTATTTTGTCGTGCTCATGCTTGACAGAACAAGTTTCAAGACTGAGCTTTACAGCCTAAGTTTTTGTTTTCTTTCAAGAAACCTGGTCCTTTTTCTACTAAAAAGGAGATCTGCTTAAACTTCTTGAACTGTTCTTGAGCAATCAGAGAGCAAGGATAGAGGTTTATTAGCTTATTAGGCCTTACTGATACAAGACTTAAGATTTGTTTCAGAAAACTTCCTAAGGTACTGAAAGAATCAACTAAATCCATTCCTTAGTCAGGCCGCTTGGTAAGGGAGAGATTTTTTTTAAGCATGAAAGGTTAATGAGCCTTTGCTGAGCTACAGGGGAAAAAATTTGCTCCATATTGATTTTCTAACTCCTTTAGGCACCTTTGCAAATCATTTTACCCAAGCCTATGGAAACCCTCCCATTTTCCTCACTGGACCTTTTCCCACTGTTCTGAGTAGGTAGTACAACTAAGGGTATTTCAAACACCAGAAACTCCACCATTCCCCTCAAAAGATTTACAAACAGTAGGAATAACAAGCTCTCACGCACTACGGTGAGGGAAAACTGAGCAAGACAGGAGCAGGGTATGGAATGTTCTCTCTGAAGAGCTCTCAGGTTCCCAGAATATCCTGCAAGATCTATCTTCTCAACATTTTAATTGGGTAATTTCATTAGAGGAGCACACGTAAAGCAAAAGCATTTACGTCACTTTTTCTGTGAACTAGAGAAGGGTCTTCCAGGGACCATGCCATCACAGAAAGGTTGAGACTTGTTTGCTGATAAAGGAGCTTCAGAAAGTGAGCTTCCTGTATGCATAGAGCACAATGGTTTCAACCTGTGTTTGCTGTGATCCATATGTTATCAGAAACATCAGTATTTTAGCATGTACAAGTTTCCTATTAGACATTCATAACGTTAAATCCTTCCTGTTTACAAACTGGAGTTTTCATTTTAATTTCTATGATGTATGCATGTATTTGAGGTATCAAGTTCTTCAGCAGACTGATGTGTTATCATATTTATTCTACCTGGTTTAACTCTTTTAAATATTATGTGGCAAGGAATCATCCTGCATTGTTTTTAAGGATGTGCTTTTCTTGCTCCTCATTTCTCCTTCCAGTTCTGGTCTCAGATTCTCACTGGACTACAAAAACATCACAATCAAAAGATGACCTTCCACACTAGCTGGCTAAGCTGTTACAGAAATTGATTTAATCAGATCCATATTTAAGGAGAATTTGAAGAGCAGTCTTTAACTCAATTCATGGGTCATGAATTCTCTAGCTAGTACAAAACAAAGCCTCTCAGGCCTCTCCATGAGCTTGGAATCCATCTGGCACTCCGACTATAACGCAGTTAACACCTCTGATGATTTGTATGCATCAACATGAATTTTTAAACACAGGGCACATTCACTCGCCTGTGCACTTTCTCATTTTGACCCATCCCAGCCACACGAGATGGAAAGAAACCCATTTGTAGCAAAGCCACTGGCATTCTTTTCTACAGTGAGTGAGCTGGGGAAGACATGTGTGCCCTGTGCGGAGCCCACAGTGATCATCCACTGTAACCATGCAGCAGCTTCAGCTGGCCTACCTCCTGTTTTCAGGCAGGGTTTTTACTTCAGAAAGGAGAACTGTTACCTGTATCATAGTAATTCACAGTGGCTCCAAATCTTGACCATTATTCCTGTGCACAAGAGACTGGCCCTAATTCTTGGAATTTGCCCTAGTTGCTCACCTGGCTGCCTGTGGAAAACAAATCTTTTGTCTTATCCTAAACCAGATCCAAATCTGTGAGCTAACCTGGACATCTGGGGAAACCCCCCAATTAATCAAATATAATTGACTAAAATTAATTCTTATTGTATATTATTCTTTTAATGAGCATGAGCACTATAGCTGCTAAACTTGGTGGTTCCTGACCTCTGCCCTACAAGACATGCCCAGCTGCAAACAGATCTGTTAGTCTGCAATCTTACCAACAGGGTCAACAGGTAGCAAGAGCAACAACTCAAACAGCATAGCAATACTGGTACTGCATATTCATTTCCTGTCACTTCCTGCTATTTCCTAATTGCTTTCATTATCAAATTTGGCTGCCCCTTAAAAAATATGCAACAAACCAACAGCAAAGAATAAAGATTTTTGCGCTGCTACTGCCTTCCTCTAGTTTTCTGTCTCTTTTTTTGTATCCTTACTGAAACTACCTTTCCCCATAGCTTAGTGCATCGGATCTCCGCTCTCCACGGTGACCAGCTCAGCAGGGCCGAACCCCGCCACAGTTTCTACCTGTTCCAGGCTGGGTGTAGATGCCCAGGAGCACTCTCCTCGACAAAGCCGAGCCCTCACGGCGGCTCCCCGCAGCGCAAGGCGCTACAGGAGCCTCCCAAAGCACACACAGGCCCGGACCATAAACGCTGCCGGGCCGGCGCACGGCCACACACCAGGCACACCTGCGGGCACCCCGTCGCTCGCCAGCGGGGAGAGGGGACAGCCGAGGCCTCCAACACTAAGGCACAGCAGTCAGGACTGTCGCTACAGCGACACGGCGGACACGAGAAGACATAAAAGGTCCCTCGCCTAGTGCCCGGCGTGATATCACAGTGCCCCGTGTACCCCCACCCCAGCCCACTGAACTTCTAAATGCTCTGCGGTCCCCACCATACCCCTCCCAAGCGCCCCCTCCCCGCTCATCATCACTCACTCATGGCCGGTGGCTCCGGCAGCGCCCGGCGCCGGGGGTGCAGCCCCGACCGGCGCGGACCGACCCGCCCCGCTGTCAAATGGCGGCGGGCCCCACGGCGAGGCGGACGGGGGAGTGGGTTGGGCCGGGTCGGTGATGAGCGGGCACTCGGAGTCTCGCGAGACTGCCGCCCTTTGGCTCCTCCCCCTCCGCGCCGTGAGGGCAGAGGCGCGCGGCCGGGGACGTCATGGGGGGCGAGTGATCCCGGGCTGCCGCCGCCGCCGGGGTCCGGGTGGTTGGAGCGGCCGCGGAGCGCAGCGGCGCAGGGGGGGAAGGAGGGAGGGAAGGAAGAAAAGAAGGGAGGAAGGGGAGAGGCGCTCCCCCGCCAGCGCTGGGGGAGCCGTGGTGCCAGCGGCGTAAGTGGCCGCGCGGGGGTCCCGCGGCCTCAGGGGTGGGCGGAGCGGGGGGGGCTTCGGCCGCTTCTCCCACCCCCGCGGGCGCCGGTCGCGGAGGCAGGAGCTGGGCCCCGCGCTCGCCGCGGAGCCGGCGGCGGAGGAGGAAGCGGGCGGAGGGGCATGGAGGTCGCCTGGGCGGAGGCGTCCGCGCCCGACCCTGTCTAGGGCGTCCCGTGGGCCTCATTCCTCCTCCTCGGAGCGAGCCCGCGGGCGGGCCCGGGCGCGCCGCGGAGCGGGGCCGGGACTTCTGCATCAGAGGAGGAGCCGGCCCAGGTAAGAAACGCTTCTGTTCCCCTGCCTCGAGCCTGCGGGCGGGCCGGCACCGACCTCGCCTCCTCCGCACCCTGCCGATCCCTCCTGCCTCCTTGTCCCGAAGAGCTTCCCCTTCCCCTCAGGCACTCTGCCAGTCTAAACATAAGAGGTAAACTCTTGGGCCAGGACCACTGGGCTTGGCTGCAGCCGAAAGAGGTGAACCCCGGCATCTGCACGTGGTGCTGAGGGAAATCGTCCCATCATCCCCCCCCCCCCCCAAGGTTCTGAACGCAGTTGACTTGTGTAAGTCATGGAATCACAAAATGGTTTGGTTTGGAAAGGACCTTGGTTATCTAGTTCCATCCTCCTTGCCCTAAACAGGGACATGTCACTCAAGGCCCTTTCCAGCCTGGCCGTGAACACTGCCAGGGTTGGAGCATTTACAGTCTTTGTTGGTTTAATATTTTAGTCTATTAAATGAGCTCGTATATCTTTGGTCTTATATATTCTGTAATTAATCAGCATTTGTGTGGACAAGATAGATTTTTACATTAGAAATGTTATGGAAGCATCTGGAAGTTGAGTAAATTTGAAGAGCGTTTGATCTGAGAATAGTGGTCTTAAATAGCCCTAGTCTAAGATTAATTTTCATATGTAGTGTGGGTCTTCAGGTTATGATGTCCACCCTAACACAAGTTCTGATGTTATAGTTGCTTCAAAAGTATTTCAGCGATGCTATAGGAGAGCAAAACCCAGGCTGTTGTGAAACAGGAAGGTGTACCACACTTCGTTGCAGAGCTCCCAGGCTTCATAGTTGGGACGTACACCAGGGTGCTCCTATGAGGCTTGCTTGATAAGAAACACATGCATTGTAATTTCAGACTTGGTGTACCTGTCAGTGAGAGATCAAAGTACAGATGCAAATGTTGATTTAGAAACAGAAAGATGTATCTAGCAAAGTGAAGGCTGAAAAATCGACTTAGAAGTCTGATGTTTATGCAGCTTCAAAGTTTGTGTAGCCTAATTATAAATTAATTCTTTTTCATGTTGCTTATTTTAGGAAATAAGCTTTAAAGAGGAAGCAGTTTGTGTACTTTTATCCCACCCAAAGTATCCTTTAATTAGAAAAGTGAGGAGGATAATAGTGTGCATTGATCTCACCTTTTCAATACTGTACTTTTCTTTGTTTTTTACCTTCTAAGGTTAGGAAATAGAAATCTAGTATTCTAAATACGTATGCTAGCAGGAGTTCTAAAGGATACGTGAATAGATTCTTAAACTGGGAATTTTATTGGTTGTTTTTTTTTTTAAAACTTAGCAGTTTTGTAGGAGCTAATGTATGCAATGCATAATCTAACTACTGCAAGAGGTAACCTTTATGACTTGCATAGTCTAGTAAGATAATTTGTACACTTACTAAGTTGCACAGTAATCTTGATGTGATTTTTTTTTTTCTTGCTTTGCACAATTTTGGTCAGATTTTTATATCTGCTTCTTTTAGGAAGAAAATGAAAATCTTTTCTGAGTCTCATAAAACTGTTTTCGTTGTGGATCACTGCCCGTATATGGCAGAGTCCTGCAGGCAACATGTGGAATTTGATATGTTAGTAAAGAATCGGACCCAAGGAATTATACCTATAGCACCCATATCAAAATCACTATGGACCTGTTCGGTGGAATCATCCATGGAGTACTGTAGAATAATGTATGATATTTTCCCTTTCAAGAAACTGGTAAGTTCTAGCCCCATGGCAAGTGATACTTTATAGCATTAGGGTTATTTCCTCATTTTATTTTAGTCTTTTAATATTGTTAGCTGGTGGTTAAATTAAAAGATCAGATATAATTTATTATATAAAAATTTATTTCTGCTGTTGATACACTTCATAGCTATTTAAATGGGTTCGAGTAGTATATGAATCCCAGTACATGTTTATTTTTGGATCCTTTCATTGTCTTAATGTCACTTTGTAACTCGGCACAAAATGTGGAGAGGTGCTTTAACATAACTTGCAGATACTATTGTGTTCTCCAGAGCTATAATTTTATGAAAGCTTGAGTGATGTATTGTTTCAAATTGAATTTGGCTTCTAAACATGCTTGGTAGCAGTGCATAAGGTTTTTGGTCTCAACTTTGAAGTAATTCTGGGTTTAGGGATGGGTAGAGTTGCCTTTCAGTTACCAGTTTGAAAAAGTGAGAGAGCTTCCTGGCACACAGCTCCCTGGTGAGAAAAATAAATCCCTGGTATCATAAATAAAGGTACTGATCCTTGTTTTTTAGATCTTTTCTCACCGAGTAAACCATTGTGCCATGTCCTAAAGGTTAGTTACCTTTTAAAAAAAAAAAAAAGGTAAAACATCCTTGTGACAGTGATATTGGCACAAAATAGGGATGCTGGAGTTCTGGCTATGTCAGGGAGCAGTTGAGCCAGGGCCTGGGCACTAAGTACATACAGTAGTTCAGTGGTTTGATGCATGTCATCCATACTGCCTTGATGGATTACGTGTCCTGGTTCTCAAGGCAATGAATCACAGAATCACAGAATCCCAAGGGTTGGAAGGGACCTCAAAAGATCATCTAGTCCAACCCCCCTGGAGCATTTAATATACAGTCAAGTCCCATTGTGGGATTATATCAAGTGTATGGTTAATGGATTTGAATCATTTGGCTGAACTTAAGCCTCTACTCTGTTCTTGTGAGACCTCGCCTGGAGTGCTGTGTGCAGTTCTGGTGTCCTCAACATAAAAAGGACATGGAACTGTTGGAACAAGTCCAGAGGAGGCCACGAGGAT
>JBCJKH010038495.1:4834-20934 GCA_039877255.1 Loriculus beryllinus
TCTCTAACTGAAGGGTCAGACAAAGTGTGTCCATGAGCAGGATGGGCTCACTAGGCTTCAGGCGACTATCCTAGGAGAAGGACAACTCTGACTTCAAACCCGTGCAGACGGAGCTCATTTAGCTCTGTAAGGCCATCCATCTAAGAGAAGGATACTCTAACCAAACCTAGAACCTGAGGACTCTGCTGTCACCGTCCATGCCCTGACAGATAAACCTCAGGTGTAAAGGGTGCCAGTTCTGCGCACAGTGTCTCACCTAAAAAAATCCACTGCACAGGCCCGAAGGGTTTATTCATCAGCATGCTTTTAGTAAGAATGAGTAAAGCCCTTCCTAAATCTTCATTCGCGAAGTCAAGCCATCACATTATCATGGACACAGGCAAGAATACATAAGGTAACATTCTACAAAACCAAAGCAAACTAATTCCACTTACAGAAGAGAGGATCAACTTCCAAAGGTAGAAGTTACTTAGATATGCATGTAGTTATCCCACCATTACCTTTGAGATTCAAGCAGCAGCTATAAAGCGGAGCAGAAAACCATAACCTTCAGGAAACCCCTGGACAAGCACAAATTGCTCAAATTCAATGCAGTTTCTATTTCACAGCAAAACCAAAAAGCCGTGGACATTAAACAAAATATTATCGTAAATTTTTTTCACGATCCAAGATGGTGTATGATTTGGATATTAAACAGAAAAAAGACAAACATTGGTTTGGATGAATTCAGCAAGGATTTGCTATATGAGAAATGCTCACATTTAGAGGTGGCTATCGATAACCACTCTTAACCGCTTAGCAATTTAGAAGTGCTCTGTTTATAAAAAAGGTGAATGATTTAAATGCTCATTTAACATTTACATTCAAACTAGTTTTATTCCTAATTTAGTTGTTTGAAGCATAGTTTGCAGAAAAGACACAGGATTCTGGGCACATTTCGTGCTACAAAACGTGATTCTTCCAGAAGTATATGACATGACATGAGGCACAGGCCCTGTCTGTCAAAACAAAGCTAAAACCTGCTTTCTTAAAAGATAATGAATATGAATTTCATGTGCAGTCATTTAAAAGCATTTTCTTAGTTCTGCTATGGAAGTGCTGTTTTGATTCCATCAACCATTTATTATTTTATGAATTTGAACATAAAGTTACTACACACAGACGAAATGACTCTTACAAAACGTATTCTGTTAAAACAATCAGAAGTAATGCAAGAATGTGATGATAGAATTTGCAGAAAAGCCTCCCTAAGTCAGTTTGAACATGAAAGCAACCTCTTTCCTGCAAAGCATCAACAAATCTTCTCCTCTAGACCCACAGTGTTCTCCTTCAAACAAAGATTTTGTTTACAGGAACATAAACAATGCCTTAGCAAGGCTGTATTTTACGTTCCCACCTTGCGACCGAGTGGCAGCTCTTTGCTCAGGTTGCGAAACAGGTCTCACTGAGTCCCAAGTGACCTCACTACTGAAAGGCAGTGCCCTGGCACTGGTGATGCATCAGTATTGCAAACAACAGCCCATGATGACACCGTTTCTGCCCTGTGCTAAGCCCAGGGCACAAGGCCCGCCACAGCCTGATCCACCTCTGCACCACAAGTAACGCAAGTTAAAGTTACTGGGTTAAAGTACACTGCCCTTCCCCACCACCCTTCCTGGTTTTTAATGGAATGCCATGGGGCTGTCCTCACAGCGCTCCCTGCAATGATGAGCTGCTCCTTGCTCTCAAGCTTTGCAACCTCTAGACACAGCCGAACACAGTCTCTAAGAGATCTTTAGGAATTATCTGATCAGCTCAAGAAGTGACCAGAGCACAAGAATCCACTTGGCTCCAAGCCCAACTCTGCTGCTGCTTCTCCCTTTTTTCAGAGCTCTGCCATGCTTCTGATGCCAGAACTGAGTAGCTCCTCAGTCCTCTTTAAACAGCTGTATTCTTCTACCAAGCCATTCCACCAAAGACTTCATTAGACAAAGTCAGCTGCTGCGGGGTTTTTTCTAAGTACTTAAGAGAAAGATTGAACAGGACAGTAGCCTGAGGAACACTGGAATTGAAAGGCGAAAGGTATTCGATCTTTGACACTACAGGAAAAGAAGAGATACAGGTAGAATGCTCCTGTTTCAGTGTGGTTTAGTAATAAATGTGCTGTTTAACTATCATTTATTGTACTGGACAAAGTCTCCCGTTCTCCTGTTGTGTAATTAAGCAATCTGGAACACAAAACATCTAACAGTAAATTCCCCAGACCATGAGCCAAATTCACCTTTTGTGGAAATAAGGGGTCTAACATGGCTATAAACAAAAGGAATTTTACCTATTTTCTTTTCCCAGCTGGCAGCCTACACAGTGCAGTTTTCCATGTAGGAAATAAATTGCTTTCTTTGATGTTTCAACCAGATTAAGAAGCCAAATGAAATGCAATACAATTTTGGTCAATTAATGGAGATAAATTTGCAACTGTCTTTGACAACTCCATCAGATAAATACTAAATTATGCAAGTGATGCTTTTTTACTCAAGGCAAGAAAAAGAAGTTGGAAAATGCTGTGTTTCTGCCAAAATATTGAGCATTACTGAATTCAACATGGATATGCAGTTTACAGCTAAGCTGGTTTTGTGGAGCTTTACCTTACATCCAAAAATCTGCATTTTTATGTGAGCTGTAAGAGACTGTTCCAGATTGGTGAAGGACAATGCAAGTTATTTTTCATACAGACAGAGCATAAAATAGAAATTTCTGTATCTTCACCAGCATGGAAGACTTACCAAGAGTAAAGGTAAGCAGCTGTATTTTGGTAGCTATACTTTGAATTCCCCTCAAGTCCCTACTCTCTATTCCCACACAGACAAAATATGGCCTGATATCATCTGACTGATGAGTCATTTCATTAATGGTCCTGCAAGCAGGGAAATGGGCCTTTGCCACATCACGCTGGTAGTTTTGACGCATGCTTTCAGCAAGGCAAGTTTTATGAATCAATTCTCTAACTCAAAGGGTGCCATCCATTTGGCTTTCTTACAACGCACATGAGAAGGTGACCAGCATGAGGATATAGAAGAGAATGATACCTCCAGAAGCCACCAGCCTGCTCCCAACAAAAATAGCTGCCAGGAATCAGTTTAACCATGCATAACTCAAAATACTTTGAGCAGATATTTCTGGCTGATAGTCAGAAGACTTGATTATATGGGAGGCTCTTTGGTTCTTTTTCTAGGCTCTGTCATTTGAATCGTATCCCACCTTCGGCAAAAAGGAATTTTCATGCTGGAAACTTTCTACCCTCATTCCTTCAATTCAAAGAGCGGCAACTTTCCTCTTTTATCCTCATTTATTTCTTCCCAGCGCTCCTCCTGGACAGTAAGAGCTAAAGCCTTACCCTCATTCCTTTGCACTGATTTTTACATGAATGTCATTCATTTAGGCATAAAATTTCTGCACTGCCAAAAACTTTGCCCTCTTTCCCGCCCATTTTTTTCACTTGTCAACCAGAACTTGCAACTTTTCTTAGCAGCCTGTAAATTAACTGAGGAAACAAAATTATTTGTGGAAGGTGCGGCTAAACTCATCAATTCTTGCTGCCTCCTAATAAGTTCATGGAATGTTGTTTGCACTATTTGTCATATTAAATGCACTGTTCAGCTCCAACAGATGCAACCTCTCCAAACGATGAGCAGAGGCCCTGTAGCAAGCTCCCCTCCTGCAGCTACAAGTCTGTGCTGCTACCAGTAAAGCACTACCTTGAAAAAATGGAGTGTGCTGTAAAAATAGCATCCTCAAATCAGCAGGACGATCTTGCACCCCACTGCTGAGGACAGCTCCATAAAAGCTTTGAAATAGCCACTTTTGCAGTTTTATATATATGACTTTTGGTTGTAACTCAAGACATCTTGAAAACCAGAGTCAATTTGCAAGATTTCAGGAAGATGCACTAAAACCTTGGGAAATTAAGCTTTCCCTACAAAATCCAAGGGCAAGTGGCTTCCTTTGCTGACCTGGTCCCCACTACATGTTCCTCGAGCCCTGGGACTCAGCCGGAGCCATGCTTTTGTAAATTAAACTCTGCGTGCTAATTGCATTGTAGATGCAAATATAATTGCAGAGCAATTAAAACATTAATTGCAAAGTGGCTAGTTGACATTAGAACCAGTCTGATTAACATTTGTTATTGTTTTTTGCTGTTTCAAAACACAGACTGAAAATGGCCTGCATTGTCATGGGGTTGTGCCCAAGCCACTGTATGCTTTCACCGTAAAGGCTGTAGAGCATTACATTTCATAATGATGAATATTAACAATATTAAAAGCAAATAAATTATTTTCTTCCTTAAAACAGGCTGACATTGATTTAATCCTGGCTCATCTCCTTCTCCAGCCCCACATTTGCAGTGTCTACTCAGACTGTAGCATTGCTCAGGCTATTCAGTGAATATAAAACCACAGGTGTCAGAGAGCATAGTTCATACCTTGAGAATGCCAGGAACAGTCCCTGAGAAATAGCCTACAGATGGAAAATGATCTTATAAGCATTTGCTCTGAAAACTAATTGCTCTTGCAAGTTACCTTCTACCTTTCTGAGGATGTAAAGTTAAATATGGGTCATTGTAAGGACAGAAAAGTAAAAATACAGATGATTGAACAACGTATGAACAAAGCAGGATCAATTTTATCCCGTATAACAACACCAACAAAGCACACAGGCAGTTTTTGTTTTGATGAGGACATTCAGTGCTTTGTCACTTTAAGTCCCCAGTTAAACATTAAATAACATCTTTGGCTGAACTACATCCGTGTCCCTGAAATAAATCAAATGATAAACTAAAATGCACTAATGTGACTCTCTCAATTAGTAGGATAATTTTTTTTCCCAATAATTAAATGTCCATTTTCTCTTTCCGGGCACGGAATAAAACAGATTAAGTTGGCTTGAGGAATTTGTCAGCCTGCGTGTAATTTATATAATAGACAAAATTCTTGTGGTATGTTGCCAGCTCTCTCTCCTCCCATCTTAGAGGCACAGTGGAAAGCCAATTTCTATTTCAAGTCAAAGCCTTCCATGACTCACAAGCCCAAACCTGCCCCTTAGTTTCTTAAAGATACAAAACATATCTGAAGAATCCAAAGTGCATTTCCATACAGCATGAGGTTTCAATACCATACACTTTCTTCTCTTGTTCAGTAAAGCCCTTAACATCAGAATTTGGCAGTCATATTTTTAGGTTATATTTTCCTATTTCTTTGCTTGGGCATATATTGTATATCCTAGAAATACTTTTGAGACATGGATAAAAGCAACTCGTTGCATTATTCACATTTTCTGTCCCTTTTCAGATCCTAGACCTGGAAAAAAAAAAAAAAAAAGGCAGGTTCTGCCATGAGGACACTAATTATTCATTACACTTCCATACAAGGTAAAAAAACAACAAACAAAACCAAAACAAACACTTGATAACGCAGAAATTCAGAAAATAACAAAGCGGGGTTCAGTGTGAGCTCAAACTTCCTTTGGGATGTATATTTCATTATGCAGCTCCAAAATGACAGGAGGGATGGGAGAGAGATTCCCACAATTCAGTGCAGAATTTATGAAGGACTACTCAGTATTTTGTCAGTGCTGTTTCACACTTGGACTGCAGCTTTATTTGTTGACTGCTGTTCAAGCTCTGCTCTGAAAACAGAGTAACAACTATTTGTAATTAGTTTTCTTTAGGAAATATCACCATAGATCTGCAGATTTTCCTGACCAACAACGAACGTATTTCAAAAATTGCCCCTGAGATGAACCATGAGTTATCCCATCACACAGTGACAAGGGCATTTATATTAGAAGTACCTTCTTTGGAGCATCCAATAGAAAAATTAAATTAAACTCAAAATGGAGTCTTATTTCAATACTACTTCTTGCATGCCCTTTGTATTCTGAAAGATAACTCCACCAACTTTAATTATAGCTTTCAAATATTCAGCACGTTGGCAAATCATAGTTTGAGCTCAAAAACCGAGGATCTTTAATAAACCCAAACTTTTCACAACCACCTGGCCTCATCAGCCTTACTGGCATTCACCTATGGCGCATTCAAAATGGAAATGGGTTTTCCCTGAAAGCAGCTGGCAGCTTTAAACAGAGACTTGCTTTGGCTTTCCCTGTTATCAATGTCTTCGTTTCTGGAAAACTTATTTTTTTCAGGGTTTTACTGACAGCGCCCTAATTCGTTACTCACAGCTCCATGAATTACACACAAACATGGGCCATGCAAAGTAAGAAATAAATCTTCAGGTGGGGGAAAGAGGAGAACTTAGAAAACTAGGAGTTAAAGCTGAAGCAACACTGTCACACTCCTTGCTTGCTCTGAAGCTAATAGGAGGAATGTCCAGTCTGCTGCTTCGGAAGCCCGGAGATGCCCACCTCCAATCTGCTTTAACAGGATGCCATTAGTACCACAAGGTCAATGCTTATCAAGTTACAAAAAGGTGATGCAGTATTGCTGCTAGTCATCAGCAACAACAGCTTTTTATAACCAAACCTTGCCAGTTGAGCTAACCCAGCAGCTCCCATCAACAGCAGGCTACTTCCTCCCCTGTCCCAGTTTTCACTGCTTTGCCAGCAATCTGCAAAGACCAGTCTTAGTCCCTTTGGTCCATGTCTCATCCCATCCCAGCATCCCTTCCCCAGCATCCCCTGACCTCACCAATCCAGAGCTCATCCGAAGCACATGCTGCTTCTCAGCCCATACACATGCAGGAACTACAACTCGATACCTTTATTCCTTACCCAAACTTAGATAAGTTTTGACAGAAGAACTGTAAAAAGGGGAAGGGGGAGAATGCACAATTTTCAAGTTGTGTTCTGAAACATGGCAACTTTGCAAATTTGTTCCAATAGTGGTATGAATATGTAAAAAAAATATAATTTTTCCTTAAACACCTCCCTGGAAAAGGCTGACTTTTGACAACATCTCCCAGAATTATTTCATTTTAAGCTGGCATCTGCAGCAGAACTTTAAATCTTGACCTTCTAAAGTTTTGCAAACAACAGACAACTGAAAGTAGGGTTTGAAAATATTAAGCAGCTTGTCAGTCTTCAGATTAATAACACTGAGGAGCCCCATCTGCAACATACCTACAAAAAGTCCTAAAGAGAGCTTTTTGCTCGTCAGATAAACCTAACAAGAGGAGGGTAAATTATGCAAGACATGAAGACATAAAACTCTCAAACCGGCTGGCATAACCAGTGGAACTATAACAAGCCCCCTCATAGGGTCCAGTAAAGCCTTTTCAATTGAATGAACTCATTTCACCTCCTGTAAAACTCTCTTGGAGAGACCTTCCAAATTCTGTGGACCACTGGGACAGTCTCCACCAAGACTGCTCACTGGCAGCCTCTCTGGTGCAGCAGAGAAGAGGGAGTCTCTGGGGTCCCTGACCCAATTACCTGGTTTGTGAGAATTTCCAATGCCTAAGTTTATTTAGGAGTTAAGCAGACAGGATGGACACTGGCATCAGCAGAAATCCATGCCAAGCTGTCCACAAGAGATGTCCTAAACCACTAAGCATCTACCAACCCATGCTGTCCCACCTCACCTCCCTGTTTGTGACCTGCTATCAACATGGGAGAAGTTATGTTGTGCCTTTTCAAAAATTACATGCTGTGACTATTTTTTTTTTAACATTTGCTTTTAAGAAGTGGTTTTGAAACTGGGCTTGAAGCAGTGAATCAACATGTACAATCTCAGCAGCCTTAAGCAATGAGTAACTGTAACGCTCCTTGGACTTAAATCAAGACTTGCTCTTGAGAAAGGATTACTGGAGATAAGAGCAGATCTGCATATGAATTTCTACCGTGTCTGCAGAAATATTTTGGAAAATAGGAAATGGAAATAAAGAAGGTGATCTCCAAAATCTGTAACAGCAGCCAAGGAGCAGAGCGAGAAGAGCTTGGAGGGTTGAAAGTATCTGAAAAAAAGGATAAACAAACCTCCCCCGGGCTTTAAAGGTAGGAACTAAAACCTATACGAAAGGCAGGAAAGTGAAGTAAAGCATGAAGAGCACAAGGCATACCCAGCAGAGCAGGGAATAAGTATGCAGAGCAACTAGAGACATAAAAGTGTGTCAAAGCAGACAGAAAAGAAACCACGTAAAGACATATTGAGTCCGTTGGTAGATGAAAACTTGGGAAGCAATCAAAGCTGTCCCAAAAGTCAGCCTATCTTGGACAATACCACATCACAATGTAACTCTTAGACGTGCACAAAGAAAGCAGCAAACAAGGCTATTGGGCAGAAAAGTCATACTGGAGACTGCTTAACAGAACAAAAGATCTTCCTAAAGCAATTCATTGCAAGATTTCACCTTCAAAGTAAAAGGGTTGGACTGAAATTAACACTTCAGATTTAGTTGTGCCTCTATAGATTACAGTTAAACCTCCTTTAACATCCCCAAGTAAAACAAACCTCTTGAAAAGTACACTGCTAACATTCCCCTTGAAAGGAGAAGAAAAATTTTTACTGCCTGGCTAAATTAATTATCCCAGAAGAACTCTCTACTATTTTCTCTTGTGACCTTCACAAGTAAACTCTACAACCAAAGAGTTTAGCAAATTAAAAGCAGATTAAGCAAAGCAAATTAAGAGGGTAACTTTTACTTGCATCCAAGTGACTTCTGTCTGGGAAGATATAAAACCGGGCAGGATGGGATGGGGTGTGGTTAGTACAATTTTCATTGTTCCAAGGATTTTTGTTAATGCTGGAACACAGAGGACCCACTTTGTCCTGGTTTTGGCTGGGATAGAATTAATCTTTTTCACATTAGCTGGTACAATGCTGTGGTGGGGTTTTTTTTATTTAGTCTGAGAATAATGTTGCTAACACACAGATGCTTCAGTTGTCACAGAAGAGTGCTTAGTCTAAGTCAAGGACTGTCTAGTTTTCCAAGCTCTGCCAGTGAGGAGAGGCACAAGAAGCCAGGAGGAAGCAGAGACAGGACACCTGACCCAAACTTGCCAAAGTGATACTCTCTAACATAGCATGTCATGCCCAGTATATAAACTGGGAGGAGTTGGATGGGAAGCCACCTTTTTGAGGGGTCAGGCTGACGGTGAGCAATTGTACTGTGCATCACTTAATCTTTCTTGGGTTTTACTTCTCCCTTTTTACTGTCTTCCTTTCCATTACAATTGTTATTATATTATTATTATATCTTATTTCAATTTTTAAACTGCTCTTGTCTGAACCTATGGGATTTACCTTTTTTCCAATTCTTCTTCCCATCCCACTGGGGTAGGGGTGGGGGGATATTAGCGAGTGGGTCCACTGTATTTAGATGCCAGACAGGCTTAAACCACAACACACTTCCAAGTGGAGATGCACATCCTCAAACACCATGCAAAACATTAAAGAATATATACATACGTACACATACACAAATCCTCTTTTCAATATCTTTACAACTGTAATAGAGATGTTCAGGGGTATGGATCTGCAAAACCCTCTCCAAACTTAGTGATTCTGTAACTATATAAATTACTGCCAATGTGAGGTTTCTTTCAGCCTAAAGGTGTGCATGTAGGATTGTGAAACTCACATTGGAAAGCACCATATAATGAGTTTGGTTGCAATGCGGCTATAAGGCCATGTTAAAATCTGCAAGATAGTGAATAAAGCTGCCAGAGAAATCTCTTAAAATAGGGTATGAGTTGGCAAACAAAGATACAAGGACTCAAAGAGACAGCTATGAGGCAGGCAGAATATGAAAAAAACACAATTAAAGTCAAACCACCAAGATATTTTTTTTTCAAGATTCAGTTTTGTCTCAATAAATAATATATTTCAATTTCAAAAGCAAACAAACCCAACAACCTCAAATACACATTGCTTTTTCCCCAAGAAAGCAATTTTGTGGCAGGACGCCATCCACCCTGCCAAGTTACAATGTTTGAATGTTTGTCTCTAATTCCCGTTTCTGCTGAGCAGCAATTAACCTGGAATTGTGACTGTAACACTACAAGTGCAAAATGCCCCTTTTTGGTACTCTTGTGCTCTTGTGAGCATGACTCACAAATGCAGTTGTACAATGGCAGAGACAATGTACAGGACTCTACTGCAACGGAAGGGTCGCAGGAACTAGATTACACTTAAAAGAATAAATTTAGTCCGTGAGTAATACCCTGGCGCAACATCCTGAGCCAGCTCATCCTTGGGTATGGATGCTTTCAGATCAGGTATATCAGAGATTCCTTTGTATAAATCCACACTTGAATACAAGATCTTGTTTCTTCAAGCTGTGCACACGGTCTTTAGTAAATGGGCCACAGCAGTCCCTCAGGCAACCTAGAGTTAGGTTTGGAAATGTGAACAAGCTCCAGATGTATTCTGAAACTGGCACACCACCTTACAAAATAGGAAGATACCAGTTATAAAGAAGGGAGGAACTAAGAAGGCAGGCCTGAAACATGGCAGCTGGGCTGGGAGCTAGATGAAGGAAGCCGGCTCTGCTCTGAGCAGTGCAAGCATCTCTGGTTTATTATGGTTTCCAAACGGCACAGCCTTAGTTCTCCAAGAAACAAAGCAACAGACAAGAAACTTTACACTCTTCTTTAGAGCTTCCATAACAACATTTTTGTTACTAACATATTTCAAATGCTGAGAAACCCTGATTTATTCATTTTTTCTCAGGCCTTCTAAGAAACTTAGTTCACATCATCTCTCTTACAGCACAGAGATGTTTTCTGTTGAATACACTGAGAAGAGACATATTTTGTTCACCTGCCCTAAACAGCTGTTAGATCGTGCTATCCAAATTTATTTTCACTGCAAACCTCTTCCCTCGCTCTTTAGAGCTCTGGCTTGCATTTTCTGGCTTTTCAAAGTGTTTTGGAAGGTTCTCAAAATGTTAGAGAAAGAAAGAAAAAATAATGTTGAAGCTATCTACATATAAAACAGTGGAACTGACTAGTCAATTTAGATTAATTTATTCTTTTAATTAAAATGAAAACCAAACTTGGTATGCAGTGTGGTAAGTGATTTCAGGACATGCGGTCACTGTATCTCTTATGAAGCACCCCAGAACAAAACCAGAGGTTGAAATCCCTTTGAACAGCAAAACCATCATTCCCTTCTCTCCCTTTTCACCCACGATAATCACGTGCTTGAAAGACAATGATAAAAGAACAGATACATTTTTTTAAAAAATGAGAAAATTACTTCATACAGAAGTTGCAAATTCACAAAACCTGAAGACTAAAATAATCTGGTTTATTTTATTTGGTCCTTTCTGCCCATACTGCTTGGCCAAGCAGAGAGACCAGAGCTAGTCTGGACAAATGCCTTTGCCTCTGCAGCTCTCTACCAGCTTGATGGTCACTGGTGGCAAGTAATATGAAGGACTTTGGCCTAAGCATGTGATGTTTGCACAGGCTCCATCCTTACAGGTTTTTAGGTCCAGACTGCATAAAGCTCCAAGCAGGCTGGTCTGACCCCGGAGCTTGCTTGAACAGGAAGCTGCACTTGAGACCTATTGAGGCCCCTTCTGACCTGAAGTATCCTACAGTCCTATCTTCTTTCTCTTATCTATAAGAAGGAACTAAGAGGACTCCACAATTATATCATTACTGTCACTAATTAAATATGCACATCTGATAGGGAAAAAATAAGCATTCTTGATATTTTCATTGTCCCTGTCTTTGGAAATGTGACATGTCACACAGTGTTCCATGTGCCAAGTAACATCTAAGTCTACACATATGACTACAAATCTCATTCACAAAGCATGACTCCTCTCTCCCCTATCTTCCATGTTTCACTGGTAAATAAGTGTCCGAGATGAGACTGAACTATGGCCACCTTCATGGGCCCAGCAGCTGGAAGGAAAGCTCAAAGCACAGCCTGGGCCAACAGGCAATGTTTTCAGTTGAGTGACTCAAAGGAAGCAGGAAAATGTTTTGAGTAGATCAGTGTTTTCAGCTGACACCTTCAATAAGCCCAGGTTTCTGAGTTACAGAGTCAGCAGCATTTTGTTTTCATTTCTTGTCCAGACAGAAAAAAGGTTTGGAATAACTGGCCAATAAAACTTAGTAGCATTAGCAAAGTGTTACTGATAAAATACGACTTCAAAATTTTAGTCTTACTCCTGCCCTCACAAGGCAACAACTGAACAACTGTTTTGAAAATAAACCCTTTTCCATCTAACAAAAAATAATTCTCCACCAAGAGGGGCACTGCTGGATTCCCAACCACCTTAAAAACAAACTTAGGAACGTCCATTAGTTACTTTAACCTTCTAAACTGGGAAACCAGTTGCCCAACACACTGGAGTAATTCCTCTTTTAGGTGGCTGCCAGCCCATCCTACTTATCATATGCATCCCCAGTTTTCTCCCAAGTCACGCTTTGCAGCAAGACCTTTGAGATGAGGAGATTGGGTGGTTAACGCTTTCATCTGCCAGGGCATGCAGTGCTGGCATCCCAGTAGGCTCCTATCAAGCAGATGAGATCCTCACAGGCACCACAGTGAGACTTCTTTTGGCATATCACCATCAGCCTCCAGAACAGGTACATACAGCAGTACTGCTGTTCTCTTTAAGCTTTACGCATAAAGCTTCTCTAGCAGAGCACGAGTGAATATAGTATTGAATGTAGCTGTTTTAAATCTTGGCAGGTGAAAATATCCTTGCTACACCTCCAGCTGGTATTCAATCACTTTACAGAAAGGAGTGAAATGATCTAGAGACTCTCCACTGATCTGAGGCAGAAATACCTGCTGAAAACAAAACCATCTGATTCACTGCACAGAGCAAGGTTTGTAGGAGGAGAGAACTGCAGCCAGCCATGTGTCCAAGAAAAAGGCTGAAGTGCTGAAGTGCAGCACAGGGAAATATACTATTAGAGCAAACTGAGACAGCAGAGGTTTTTTGCTACGGGCCCGAAAACCTTTCAGCACTCTAAAGAGGCAAAGGAATGTGTAGCAACTGGACTTGGAAACTGCTCTCCTTCCAGTCTCTATACTGCAGTCTCAGAGAGAGATGAATGTCTGTTATTTAGTTATTTCAGCTTGTAATACAGTCTACTTTGCACAGAGAAGACTCCTAACTCTGATTTAAGATCTCTAACACTATGAATGAAGGAAAGACAGTTTGTAACTTTTTTGTGCTAGGGTGGGAAGGGAAAATAGCATCAATGTCTCAGCACAAATCTTATAAAAAATGTCAAGTGTGTCATAAACCATCTAGAACAACCAAGAAGAGAACCAGGAATATGAAAAACTGTCAATACCAACCAAACCACTGAGTCCTCAGAGATCCTCACATGCCTGGAGGATGCAGGTTTCAAAATGAAGTGGTAGAAGACATGTACCTAATAATGACTTCCATTTGTTTAATAGATTTTTGCTCTTGTATTGCCCAGCACGGTTTCTAACATTGACTCTCCATTCACACTGCAAATGAGCATAGCTCTGAGATCTCCATGGTTATCCAGAGCAAAAGCTGGGCTGTTTTCTTCTGCAGTACACAAGAACAGCCCTAAAAAAAACAACAGTTCACTGAGCAACAGGGAAAGTATGCAAGACATATAGGTTGGATTAAACAGTCATTCTGCCTCGCCTGTGACTAAAAAGACGTAACAACCCAAGTGGGAATGCTTTGGGAAAGTGAGATGATTTAGGCTATACTTTCTTCCTTTCTCTCAGCTAAATGTGATCCTGTCCCTGCTTTCTCCAAGGGAGCATGAAATCACTACAGGAAAATCAAAAGAGAGAGCAATGAGCAGAAATGGTTTGCATACAACTCAAAGAAAAAAGAAGGCTGAGCTGAACGGATTCTTTGCCAACCAGACAGGACCATCTGCATTTCCTTGCTGCAGATCAGGCAGTCTCACAGCCAGTAAAAGGATTATGAGGCTGAAAAAATCAGCTAAAATACAGAGCTGTGTTTCCCTGAAGGCCATGTATGGATGCCTCATTCCAGACAGCAGCTGATAGCTGAGAAAGGGAACAGGGGAGCTGTTTTGGAGAACATTAAAGATTTAATATTCTCCAAAAAATATATGCACTATGAACTTTAGGAGGCTATTCCATTCAAAGAATAAAAAGTAGGAAGACAGAGAAACTAAATGAATATGTAAAATAGAGTCATTACTGTGAGACAGAAAAAAGGCAAATTCACCATCTAGGAGCCAGTTGTTTAATGTCATCACCTAAGAATCAAGGTGGCAGGTCTGAGGCAAGAAACCAGGGCTTAATGTAAACTGAGCTGTTCATCATCCTTCCCCTCCTCTTGCAGACTTGCATATTTACTTTACATAAAATTTGTTCCTAAAGCAGCAAAGACAGACACACTGCTAAAGGGTGTCATAAAAGATGAAAAACCGTACAGTTATGTGTTTGGTAGGCTAAGGCGAGACAAGCATATGAGTCCAAAAAGACACTTCCCATATACAGCAATTAGAGCACAGGCATGTCTAGCTTAGCTTTCTAAAACAGGACTAGAACTAGCTCAGACTTAGACTTTTCTTGAAAGAAGGACCAGTCTACTTGGCTTGCGTCTCAGGAAAGCCCAACAAAGCAGACTTTTTTTCAGCAGACATACCAGGCCAGCTTGGTCTTGCAGTGGTAAGCACTTAAAAGTCATAGAATCTTAGAACAGTTTGGGTTGGAAGGAACCTTAAAGATCATCTAGTTCCAGGTCCCTGCCACAGGCAGGGACATCTCCCACTAGACCAGGTTGCTCAAAGCATTCTTTCTTTTAATCTTATTTTCACCAGACTTGCATTTCATTTTTGTTTAGAAAATCCAACATGGTTGAATCCACACCAGTATAGAAAACATGGACCAGGAGAGTCTGCCGGTAGAATAAATCTCTGCAGTTATCAGAGATGTATCAGTTCACAAGGCTGCTGAGGATTTCTGAGCCACATCAGGAATGGGAAAAAATGTGCATATATAAGAACTACACCATTCTTTGGAAAAATAAGCTTAAAGTAGGGGGTAGCAGCATTTCTGGGAATAGATATTCTGAGGACTGGAGATCAGACTAACGGGCTGCTCATGTTGTACAAACATGCTAAATATTCCACCTCCTCCACAGACAAGACAACCTAAAAGGGCTGTGAGGATGTTTGGAGAGTTCATACAATATTAGGTACCATTCACTTGAAATATAAAGGTAAGAATAATTATTTATTGTTATTGAGTCTTCCTGGGTGATTGCTGCTAGAGAAAAAGATTGCTTTGCTCTTGTTTAAAATCAAAGTTGACAATTGGGAAAATTACAAGATTGGAAATGCCTTGTAATACAGAGGCATGGGATTTCTCTGTCAAATGTATTTGAAGTTTCTTCTGAAATCACAAGCAAATTGAGTTTTAATTAGTTTTGCATACATAAAGTATATGCTGAACTTTCAAGCAGCAAAACTGCAGTTCATTTGTTGTAGCTGCAATCTGCACTACTCCAGGTTAATCCAATGCTCTTTAAAAATCTGAAATGCTACTTCATGTTTACAAATCAGCCCATTGACTTGGCTCAGTCAAATGTGGTTTATTACTATCTGTAGACATCAGAGAGAAGCAAAAATCAGCCCATTAACTAATGAAGGTAATACAGACTGGCAAGTCCCATTTTGCTTCTGCGTTATGTCGCCAGTCTGTTGACTGTGTAAGAGGGAAAAAAATACCTGATACTGCTCTCTGGGCATGCAATTGCAGAAAATAAAGCAGACAGATCTTATGATCTGACTACAAACAATTTTTCAGCTCATAGTCTGCAGCTTTGTGTTACATGGTGCGATGAAGAGTGTTTTCCTCAGCAAGCCAGAAGTTTTAGTAGTCCTATTCAAATTAATAGTACATAAAAAAAGTGAAGGAGCCAAACTTGTCAAGTACTAGTATACAGGCCAACAAAATCAGACTAGGGAGTTTTGAATTTGGATGGAAATACGGCTGGGCATGTTTGAAATTATTTTCACATGGCAAATACTTGCTTTCATGTCCACACTCCAGGGCAAGAGCCTGCACATGCTAACAGATATTATGCAGAACCCTAAAGCATGAGTACCTAATGCTAAACACTGGCAATTCAATTCTCTGTCAGTACTGTCACAGGGATGGCAATTATAACCCT
>JBCJKH010038496.1:0-16077 GCA_039877255.1 Loriculus beryllinus
GGGCCGGGGGGGGGTGCTTCAGTGGAGGGTTGCTGGCTGCTGTCTCGCCGGGTATAAAATACCCCCCGTGTTTCCGTAAATCCGTTGAAACTGGTGGCTGGGCGCGGAAAGGATCGGGACAGAGTATTTCCTAGGGTTGGAGGAGGATGCTTGAGCAGTGTGCAGCCTGTCTGGAGCTCAGCTGGGAGGCAACCCGGAGTGTTTTTGAAAGTGCGCTAGAGATGTCTGTAAAGTTTGAAGACTCCTTTATAGAGACCTGGCTGGACTTCTGATGATCGGCATCGAGATGGTTTGGTTTACACATGGGCTTAAAGAGAAAACCAGTAAAGTAGGAAAAGGCAGGGTACAATGTAGTGCTGCTCTTGCAGCTGCGGCAGAGCAGATGGATGTAATTCATTTGCAGATCTGTTTGTGAAAGTTTTACAAGTCATTGAAAACTAAGTAGCATCACTATAATGGATCATTAAAGTCTCGCTATATTTGTAGATGCTAAACTAGCGATCTAAAGTGATAATTAAAGTGAGCAAAATTTATGTTTAGGAAGGAAGAGTGTCAGAAATGTAATTAGAAATTAGTTATGGAAGTACTCTGTTATCATTTTCATTTAATTCTGCTATTAAGTTCATTGATGTCTTGACTGTGGGAAGTCCAGGAAATTAACTATGAAGTCAGAAATGTTTTCAGTAATTACTGTATGTTAGCCTATCAGAGAATTAAGGTGTTCTGATTGTTTAAATGATCTAGATGGAGAAACTAGACGATGGGTTATTCCCCCCACCCTTTTTTTTAGTAGAAGGTTTGTTGCATATATATATATACTGTCTTCCTGTGCAGAGTAACAGAATGATTTGTTTCTTTCTCACTATAACAGATCTTCACACTAACTCTCAGATACCTGTGGTGCTTATGAATTATTGGCCTCTTACTTGTGAAAGAAATCTAACACTGTCCTCACCATTTACAGGTGAGATATTCTATAAATAATACTGTCTATAATGTGTTCTGAAATAAGATCTGCCTAGTAGGCTGAGCAAGGGGATTTATAGCTGGTGTTTTGTGATTTTGGTATTCATCTCTGTAATGATGCCCATAAACTCATGTTTCAGGTTGCACATATATTTTTGCCTCAAACCAACTTTTTAATTTTTTTTTTTTTTTTTTTTTTTTGAGCAGGCTATTTGGCCCCTTTACAGGTTGTTCTTAGCCTGTATTTTCAAACACACTGGTCAGTAGGAATGTGTCCTCAGAAGGGACCCATAGCAATTTGAAACAGAGAAATAGCTAAATCCCTACTATAACTGCATGATCAGACCAGAAGTATGTGACTACATTTGACTGTTTTGATTTTTCTCTTAGTTCACTCTTTCTCATTGTAAAAAGTAGTGGAAAGTTTTGCAAGCTTGAAATGAAAAACAAAACCAAAGGAAACCCTCATTATGACTCTGTATTAAAACCTTGTATATTGGATATCTCCTCTGAGTGAGAAGCCTCCTGTGAGAAGCCCAATCAGCTTCCTTGCACAGGGAACCAAATCAAAGGTACAGCACCATGAGCTGCACAGCCTGCTGCTGTCACAGCCTAACTGAGACGCATCCCTCTTGGTGGGTATCATCAGATCATGCATCAGCTGATCTATAAGAAAATGTATTTTTCAAGAAAGTGCATAGCTAACTACACATGCTCAGCTTGTTATTGTTTTACTAGGAAAAAACGAGTTTCTTCAGCACTGCCAGAAAATCCTGATGAGAAACTAGGAACAGCAAATCATGTTTTTCCTTCCTTTATAATGATGGGGCTGTTTAAAAGACAATGCCCACGGGGCAGTCCAGCTTCTTGTCAAAATGTAATCTACTGTTCCAGATGGTAAACATTCAAAGACATATTTATGGTGACTTCTACATACCTTCCTTTGACATTGGCTTTTTTTCCCTGAGAGCACTTGTACTGGGTACACACATGAAGTTCCCATTAGCATCCTAGCAGCTGTAAAAGTGTTCAGAACTCACAAAGATGTTCCTCACTGTGAGATAAAAATAATCTGAGCCAAAGATCTGAGACCAGTACAACCTCAGTAGATCTGCTTAAGGTAAAAAATTCCAGAGGTACAAAAAAGATCCATAAACTGCTGCATGAAAGCTGCAATGTATTTTTGTTGCGGCTAATTCATCTTTGCTTGATATGGAATGCTGAACATACCAGGCATGTCTGTACTATCAACTGTGTTTGTGATGTGAGGGAATCTGCACTGCACAAAAGCTGGTGGGTTTCTTTTTCCCCCAGCTAGTGAAGACTAGGTGGGATACTGATCGTACCCATAGAGTTGTTTTCAAAGTGTTGCCTCTTTTATTCCCCTCCAGCTTTGAGTAGTGAGGTAGAGCCCAAGACAATGTTTTCCAGCCAGAATGTGTTCTGCCCTGAATTGACTTAATTATGTGTCAGTTTATTGCTTGTCAGGGGCTTCCTCTTCTTAGCACTTTATAATCGAGGTGGGTGAGCATGTTCCATCGTAATATGCAACTTCAATTTCTGCTGTTTGGCAGATTTTTTGATTTTTGTCTCTGTTTCAGAGGGGGAAAAGATTAATTATGATTTGTGTAATTTTGCCTGAAAAAAACTCCCTTGGTGAATTTCCAAACAACATGTAAATACATCATCAAAAAGTAGGCTAAATGAGAGGTCGTTAGGGAAAAAAAGAAAACATGTAGGAATCCAGAAGTATCCTAGAGATGGCAAGTATCAGTGTGAAAATTATTGTAACAGCTCTCATTCCAATCAGGAACTGATAAAAATAGTATTAAAAATGTTGTGATGCTGGGGACAGGGTTTCGAAATGTGGAAGCCATTATAAAACCCACACTCAGTGGAAGTTACACAGCTATGGAAAAAAGTATTTTGAAAGATCTGCAAATTCTGTTCTGACTAGACCACTTCATTGCAGGCTATTTTGACAGTTTGCAGTTTATTATCTAGCTTTGTTTAACTTACATACTGTGCTTAATGTTATATGCTTGTTCATGCAGGATCAGGAGTTTTAGCCTTGTGTAACAGGAGGACTTGGGGGAGGTTGGACACTTGTCACAAATGTCATGGGAGTCATGGGTTCCTTGATTCCCTTAGCTTTAGAAAGTGCTTTGGGGGATTTGTGTTTGAGTGGGATGGCAGACTGATGCGATAACAATTGAGAAAGCTCCTTTCTGAGTGCCTTGAGAGCTGCAGTGTTCAACAGAGAACGAGGGTCCCGTGACAACTCTGCGGTGACACTGAAAGAATCCAATTAGTGGCCACTCATGCTGTTGATACTAGATCTGGCCTAAAACATTTCCACCATTACCACCCGCATTGTAATCCCATCCACGACACTGATGATGGGATCAAGAGTGTGTTTTCAGAACACCAGTTTAAATTTTAACTGCCGTCTTCAGAGATTTTGAGGATATTAAATTAGAAGGCACTGAATAGTACAGCTCACAAGAGAGCTACGTGACACATGTGTCAGCCGGTGATTGTCTTTCTCATACTAGAGTTTCCTTCACCTCCACCACATGTAGAGCTGCTCTAAGGAGGCTACAGATGAGGAAGAGGGGGTGTAGGTGCATAGTTAATAGTCCATTGAGTTGTGGCTGTCCCTGCACTACAGTTACCTGTAGACCTTGTCCCTCTGCAGCTACACAAGTGCAAAGCAGCTGGAGAAGGGAGTGGGAGGGGATACGATCCCCTTGCTGTGCCTCAGTAGTGGCAGCAGGTCTGCCTCCCTTTCCCTGCAACAAATCCTAGATCATCTCTCTGCCTTCCCAGCAGCACAATATTCCCCACCACTGCCCTCTTTTTCCTTTTTTTTTGTCTTCCACTTTTCTTGCTCCAACACTGATTCACCACTTCCTTATGATCAGAGTGCAGTAACTCTACTGTTCTTACCAAGTAGGGCACGTTTAACATTGCTGTGTGCTTGCAGAGCACACTAAGTAGAAAGACTCAAAGCCTTCGCAGTGTCACCTCAAAATGCAACACAGTAGTATATGAATTACCAAGTCAGACACTTCTTAGCTAAATTAGCATATCTCAGTTATGTCAGCAGCCTCCTTCTGAGAGCCTCTGCAAGGCCTTTTCTTTAGTATTGCTTGTTCATGCTCAAAAGTTGTTAACTGGTAAGAGTAATTCCATTTTAGTTTTTGGACTCTTAAGACTTTTATTTTCGGAGAAAACTAATACTTGTTTCATCTTCTGGTTTATGCATTGCACATAGCAGATCTGTTATCAGTGGTTTCCCAGAACTTTAATTACCACTTTCAGAGCCTGCTTAAAAAGTTTGGTAAGCCTTTGTTACTGTTTGTGCTCCATTAGTTGTGGAGCTCTGAGCCTTCCCAGCCCTAACCATCACTGGTGATTTGGTTACAGAGAAACATTTCTGTACTAGTTGACCTTTTCACCCAAGATTTTATCATGACTTTCTTAAAATTTTGTTTCAATTTATTTTATAGCAAAAATTAACTTACAATTGACTGTATTCCTACACTGTCATTTTTATAGCTCCCTGCAAAGTTGGTAATATTGCTGGAACTCCAAATAAAAATATTCCTGTTCACCAATTTTATCACAGACTAGTGTGATGATACCACCATTATGTTCTTGAAGATTTCTAGATGTGGTACCATGCTATGGAAATCTAGACTGTTTTGTAGATCAGTGCTAGATTATCTACAGCGTATTTCATAGAGTTTCCAAATGGAAGCAAAATACTGAAAGTCAATAATTTTGTCTTATAAAAAAATCTCTCCTGATGCTGTCTGAATGTAATTATGACACTGCATGTTGCCATTTCTCAGTGGTGTAATTCTAACCCATCTTAGTAAGGAGAGGAGCTGCTCAACAGCAGCTGTATTTTTGTGGTGCTTCACAGGGGGTGAATGCTGTTTGGAAAGCCCACAGAGAAGATGGGGAAGCTTTTGGCACTAGAGTTCTGGAGAATAAATGTAACAGGGAGCTGAACATAGGGATTGTTTTTCTCAAAAGCATCCATAAAAACAGAACAGTGGTCTGTTCCAGTATTGTAATTGCAATGTGCCAAGATGTTCATTATTCTAGCATGTGCACTGTTTTGTCTGTTTTCACTTAAAAACAGAAAAATGTGTTACCAAGCCCATAAATGTCTGTAGAACTGCCAACTTTCCTGACTTTTATCAGTAGCCTCATGATATCTAGCCTCCTTTGTAAAGCTCCAAGCGTTAGAGTCAAGATATAACGTGAGAAGTTCAGATCTCTCCTTTCTGTGTTGTTTTGGTTTTTTTTTTTCTTAAATCTAATCCTTCTGGTTGCTGGGGAAGCTTCACTTACACGCAGCTCCAGCAATGTGAAGGCAACTAACGGAAATCCCAAATCTCACTATGTAAATGCATGCAGACTTTGTGAATAAGGTGGATTTGTTTATGCCAGCCTGGCAGTTGGAAAAAAACCAAAACAACCCTTTTTTTCCTAAACAAGGTTTGCCACAATGAGCTCTTCCCAAAACTACTGATAACTCCCATTTTGTTAAAAAGGTCTTACTGCAACAGAGGATGAGGGTCCTTGGCTCCTCTCAGCCAGTGGAATGGCGTGCTGCCTTGAAGAAACCCATTCTTAATCCTCCAACCCTCTGCCTCCAATAGTATGTTCCCATCTTCTCCCTTGTGCCAGGGTTGTCTCTTGCCTGCCCTGACATGCTGAATGAGCCTGCCACAACAGTGGGAGGCTTCACTGGCTGTCTGCTGAGTGAGGTGGTTCAGCTCAGCAAGTGGACAGAGGGTCCACATGGTGCTGGAGAAACAGTTAGAGCTGGTGGCTTGGGGTGAGGGGTAGAAATGTGACAACCCTTTTAGGGGAGTGTGAACTGTAAGATCACTCAGCTACGAGGTGACACCTCACCCTGTGAACTGGGGCACTGTGTGCATCTACAGGAGGTGTGATAATAGATATGCAATAACATGCCAGTGTTACCATGAACAGAAGGCTAAATGTGCACTTTCAATGAAAGCCTATCTGTTGCTTATGGAGAGGATGGCTGCAGTGTCACTCAGAATATGGAAGGGCCCTGCATACTGTTTCTGTCTTTTTAGATCAATAAATAGGCTTTGGAGAGAAGTGTGGGGAGAAAGGAAGAAACACAAGTGCCTGCTGATCTGCTGCCTTAAAGGTAAATGAGATTCTGAGAATGGGATCTACTCTGGAGAGGCAAGGCACTTGAGGTGTCCCTGGGTCTTAAATACTTATAGAGCAGCTTCCTAAAGGCATGTTCTCTCTCTGATCTATGAAGGGAGTCCCTCTGAAGACCTCCAGGCATTGCAGTTGTGGAGGCAGGATTTCCAAGAGGAAATCTTCAAAGGCACCTGCATCTTTTAGTTGCACATGTAGGGATGGAGCTTACTCACTTGCTTTAAAAGGATTGCTAAGGAGCTTAAGCTGGAGGGACTTGATATCATCTTGAGTTTGTTGCTTGGTCCACAGATCAGCAATGCGATGGATAAACAGTGTCTGTTTGAACAGCTGTGATGTAATTCCTACACAGCTCTTTAAGGTGTCTCCTATACTTTCCACAGGAGAAAGCGTGAAGCTGGTCTTTCATTTGAACAGCAGAAGCTGCAATTCACTTTAACAGACTAGGATGCTCCTTTTAGATTAAATGTAATTGTGGTACTGACTGTGGAAATGGAGCATTGCACTCCAAAGTGTCATGTTACAGTGCTGGTTAATGCCAACAAGGAAAATGCATAGTCTTTTCTTATTAACTTCTATAATTTTCTTTTCTTAACTTATATAATTTAAATTACAGGAAAGTGTTTTAAAAATCACTCACTGTTATTACTAGAAGGAGTGTCTCAAAGGCCTGTTGGTCAAATAAAGCTTAGGGTGATCAGGGATGTTGGTGCCTGCAGCATTAAAAGTGTAGTGTGGAATAATGGATGGCCTTACAGGGATATGAGATTGAAAGAATGGAAGACAGAATTGCAAAAGATTCAGTAGCAATGTTACTGGATATACCCATAGTAAATCTTTTAAGGATTATCTCCTATTGACTTGACTGCCTCAGGGCATGCCAGTCACAAATTAGAGAACAGTAGTGCAAAAGTAAACTGAATATGCTGTAAATAGTCAGCACAGAGATACCTCTTAGCTATCACTTTTTCCAAGGACTGAAAAAATGCCAACAATGGGAGATTTATAATAATACTTAGGCTTTGGTACCTTAGCATCAATAAAGTATGCATTCAGCCAACCTTTGTAGTAATTTTTAGCAAAGTTTCTTTTAGTGTCATTCTCTACTATTTTATTGAAGAGAATAGTTGTAATACCTGAATTCCTGAATGTATCCCTAGTAAAGTACACATGAATTTACCTTCTTCTTATCTAGTCTGCATCTAAAGCCAATTTATGAACTGAGACTGTAACACTATCTGCTTGGCCAACATTGTGTCGGATTTAGGGAGCATTACCATAGTTAGACCAATAAAAATGTTCTGAAGATAACACAAGTTTATCTGCCTGGCGTTCCAGTAGTATCTTTTATCTTTATATCAGTGGAAGGTTGGCATTTCTTATCTCACTGTAAACTTCAGTCCATTGCTGGTATACAGGCCCACAGAGGAAGGCTTCCTGTACTCTACTGCTCTGCAACTCAATTCCTAAGTGTAAAAGGCCAATGAGTTAGTTTTTTTCTGTTTCCTTATGCTTGGTATGGAGAATTCCTCTAAAGCTTGCATTTTCTGAAGTGCAGAAGGGTAAAATGAAGAGACTTTGAGGTATGCATAGTCAGGGATCACTAAGCTTCTCAAGAAAATAAGAAAAGTTCAACATAGGAAGATGTGCAGCAACAAAAAGATATTTAAACAGGTCTGTCCTTTTTTTAGGGCTTTTCCATCTTATGCAGCTAATATCCAATTTTCCTTTTCACTAAATTACTCTGCAAACTTCTCTTCACAAATTATGCAACTTTTTGCACCTCAGCAACTTGTGAAGGGTTTGAGATGTAGTATAGCCGTATCTCAAGAAATGTATCTGTGTTAAAGATACTTGTTTTTGGTCTTGAGTGCCATGGCTAGCTTTAACATAAAAAAGAATTATATCAATTCCTGTGAATCTTTTAGAGTGGAGAATACTTGTCAGCATGGTTTGCAAAAGCCACGTAAAAGAAGGGCATGGATAGATAAAACTGAAGTTCATGCTGTCTTGGACACTGACATTGCGAGCCATATCTTTACATTGTCTGTTTTGAAGAACCCTGTCTACGTTGTATTTATGCCTGGAGAATTCACTGCTCCTCCTGGTAGCTGTACAGCATGGGTAGTGTGAGAATATTGTGTATTTTGTGTGTTCCTCCTTTTGTGTGCCATGTAAGAATCCTTAATTGTTGCCAGAAACCCACAGGATTATTGGAGAGAATCATGTGCCAAGAAGCTTGAACGTATTCCTGTGCTGAGTTCTGCAGTCATAATCAGGAGTACATCTACCACGCTGCTGACTTTCTGTAGGTTCTCCCTTTGGGTACTGGTTCAAAGTTGCTTTGAATAAAGCTGTTTCCTACATACTATGGACTGTTTACTGAGGTCATGGAAACAAGCATCAGCAGCTCCAGTTGGGATGAGTGATGCTGCTGCTTTGACCTGTCTGCATCACTCCTCTGCTGGAGATTACTAATGGAGTGCATGCACACATCTCAGCAGCTCCAGTGCAAAGTCCACTGCAGAGCAAATTTTAATTCGTTACAATAAGACTTGCCCTTCTATCACAGGCAGTTCAGATAATGAGCAACAGCAATTCAGCCATTCTACATTTGCTGCACTAATACAGCCCAATACTGAAGCCTGAACTGTGACACTACTGCTACCACAACAGTGGAAAAGAGGTACAGAAATGTGGAGCACCAGAGTGTTGAATTCGGTAGCTTTTTGAACTATTCACTGTTTTTTTTAGTCTCCAGCCACCTATAGCTGCCAGAACCGCCACTCTTTCCTGCTTGCAATTGAAGAATATGCTGGATTCAGTTTGGAATCAATCTCAGTGTGCATGTAATTATGAGCCCGAAGTTTTTCAAGTCATACCTTACTGCCAAACAACTCGTCTTTAGAAAAAATGTTTAAGTGAGAGCCTAACACAGGACAAAGCAGGTCTCCCGGAATGCCTCACCCCTCTCTTCCAGACACCTTGTTGAGTCACATCTGGTATGAAATGAGGAGCCCATGTCTCAGCCCTTATCTTCAAAGCTCTGTGTGGGCCACTCTCTATTGTTTGAAGAAGTCCTTTGTCTGGCTTCATCATGAATCATTAACATCCACACTTAGTAGAAACAATGTGACTGAACAATGGAAGATGAAAATTCAGGTGGGCAATAAACTGCCATGCTGACACTACAGATACAGGTGTCGCAAATGAGTCTGTGTGGCAACTTCTAATAGGCAATTTCTAAAACAGAGTAGGAGTCTGAATCATGACTGATGTATCTCCCAAAGGAATGTAGACCAGATTTGGCAAGCAGAGGATGAAAAGAAAATGCACTTTCTCCCTGTCTCAGTGGCATTTCAGCGTGCTTCTTGCACATATCGATCGATCCACCCACATGCTAGTGTGCTCAAATGTATGCTTTCTTTCCAGGAGAAATTCTGAGTGTGGTATTGCATCATCAAACGTTTCTAAGATACCTCTAGTTGCTGTAATGGACATGGGGAAGTGGTAGTGTCAAAGAGGAGCTAATCTTTTTCCTCAGTAGTCTGGAAATGACTTTCCTGGAGACCTTAAATTTCAGTTTACATTTTTGGATGAAGGTTTTTCCTTCCTTAGAAGCCTCATGTAAAACAAAAAATCTACTTCAGTAAAAGCATATATGCCCTGGTAACTGTCCAGTTTAAGTACATGTACGTAGAAGTACACTGGATAGGAGATTAACTGAGGTACCACATATTACATAATTTGCAAAAGGTATTATTTCTCTTGTGCTGTTTCTTATGCATCCTTCGTGTTTTTCTCTATTTTGTATACAGTACACGAACTGTTTTCCATTTACACCTTTATCTTTTGATTCTCCTACTTTAAGATCTTGTGTTCAATGCTGTCAGGAAACTGCTTTAAATAAGTGTGGAACGATGTGGAATAGTTTTAATGAAAGCCGAAAGAATGTGAACTTGATCTTTTTCATAGGAAGTTTTGTTCTGTTCTGTCCTGTGCCCTGCTTAAACACATTAGCCTTTTTTGACCTTTTCCTTGGTGAAGGTTAAATGGGAAATATCTTGGCTGCAGCCTTTCCAGCTTAACCAGAAGGACTTTCCATAGTTCATGTTTACTTTCCCTGCTAAGGGCATTCATTTTTCCTCAATCAAAACTGCTAAACTGGATTTTCAGAGAGAAATTAATAGCTTGTGGCAATGATGATGAAGTGTAAAGCCATCCTCTCTCATGTCTCCACCTCTATTTTGCTAGTAATGATTTTGCCAGTCCTCTTGCTAAAGATTAACAAATCTCAGGAGCAAATACGTTTGGGTAATGTGTTCCTCCCAAGCATCTTTATTGGCAGTAAGATCAAATGTAGAGAATTGCTACATCTGCAGTTTATGAATACTGAGTGCATTGCTTCTGCAAAAGCCTAGAAATGTTGCCATGTTTTCCATCTCTATCTGGGCATCTTTTGTATCTCTGTAACATACACAGAGACTAGCTCTTGGCTAGTGAGGGGTCTGCTCTCGGTTCTTGGTGTGCTCACTCCAAAATGTTTTGGCTGTCTCCCTGTAAAAGTTTCAGAGACAACAGGATCTATGCCCTCAGGACACTGCTGCTTTTAATGGAAAAGCTGGCGTGTTCTTCAGTTACCACACTCTTGAGAGGAGAAGAGGTAGGTCTGAACCTCTCTCTTGCCTCCAGTCCCAGTCATAACCATTATAGAATTTTGATGTTTTGGATGTTTCCATTTGTTGCGCCACAGCAAATTATGCTCCATGGAGCTTTGTTATGAGGGACACCACAATGTGCAGAGATAGTGTGAGATCTGACTGTAGTGCAGGGCAAAAAACAGCCATTCTCTAACCTCATATTTAATTTTGGTTTAGTTCCCAATTTAATCGAGTCACTTCCAGCTCCCACAAAACACAATCATATGATTAGCACTGTATTCTTCCATAAATAATCTGAATTCAAGTAAACTCTTTATCCCTCTGTCAAGAATAAGGAAAGTTACCCTTTCCTGTAAAGAAAAGAAGCCTTCAACCAGGGTTGAACATATTAGACATTTCATATACTCACAAAATGATCACTGGAAAATTCATGTTGGAAGGGAACTCGGCAGGTTGTAGGTCCTACTCAAACTAGGTTCAGCTATGAGATAAGATCTAGTCCCTTAGGGCTTTGCTCAGTTGGATCTTGAAAGCCCCAGAAGAGAGAGAGTGCACAATGTCTTGGGCAATATGTTCTGCTATTTGACTTGGTTACAGGGAGAGGTAGGACAATTATTTCTTGAAAACATATTCACTTGGGATAGTCCTCTTGTGGGTTTGACCAGGTCTGTCACAAAAGCAGCTTTAAGATCTCCTTCAAAGAATCTCTTTCAAATTCAATGTGTTTCTGTGCAGCTCAACTAAACAGAGTGTTGAAAACTGCTACTTAAAACATACAGGCTAAAACCATGTAAGATTTTTGAGTTTAGACTTTATGTCAGTTATGAATTTTTATAAGAAGTTTGAGAGGACTTTAGTGGAACTTTGTGAGTCCTGAAATAAATAGATCAATTTCAGACTGCAGCCCACAGTCTAGAGCCCTGAAAACAACCTTTGCAATTTTGCATCTCTCATCACTGAGCATTCAATTCATTCAATGCCAAGCATTTAACTGGAGTAAATTACATATACCAAATTCTGGTAGTGTTCTAGGAAATATCATTTTAGTTTCACCTGTCATAATTTTGGGTAAAAAGTCAAAATGTTGTTCAGCTTGTAAGAAAGATCAACTACCAATTCATACATTATGCAAGTGATCTGACCACCTGTACCATTCAGCTAGCTCATGAATACTGAGAGAGGGATACATATTTCCTGAAGCTCTGTTCACATCCGAGGTATCTTTGTCAGAGTTCCATTGTGAGGAAATACAGAGAAAGGAACTTTCATGGATTTTTCTAGGGTTGCAGTAAAGGGGAAAACTGGTTTCTGATACTTGTTAATAAGGTTTAGTATTGAAAATAACCTGAACTTCAGTAACATTTATTTCATAAAATCTGGTTACTGTCTTGCTATTTTTTATGTTTTCACTGAATTGAGTTCCTAGCAAGCATGGCCTGATTCAGTTTTTACCCATGTTCTTCACTGTCCATTATCTTGTAACTACTCATAGGTAACCAATATGTAATAGCAGTCATCATCACAAACATGTAAATGTTTCTGAAACTAATGGCTTGTCTATAATGACATTTATCGACTTTTCAAATCAGTGCAGACCTGCTTGTATAAATTTATCGAAACTTGGTCAGCATTCCTCAAACAAAAGGAGCATTGGACCCACACCAGCTTTGCCATCTGTGTGGTAAATATACTCCCATAGAACAGACATATGTGACCACTCTAATCTAGAGGATATTTCTAATTTCTTTGGTAGTCCTCTTTCAAACCAGGAGCTTTGACCATGTAATGCTTGAGGACCTCCTAGAACCTCCTCAAGAAAATGAGTTGTCTGTTCCTGTGCATAGGAAGTTAAGACACCCAGACCCTGAGAAGGCAAAAGTTTCCTTCTTGCTAGCTACTTAGGTCTAATCTTTGCATAACAGGGCAGTGGGTCTGAAATGTAGTCTTGAAATCCTCACTTGCAGCTTGAAGCCTCAACACAAATCTCTATTCTGCACTGATTCATGATCTCTGATGCCTTGGAGAGATTTCAGAATCACTCCTCCCAACTGTTGCTCTGTTAATCTGGAGATTACAAATAAAGCTGAATGTGCTCCACAGCATCTCCTTAACTACTCTGCATCTTGATGTAAATTGAAGTAGCCATTTTTCAATGGTAGTTAATATGCAGGCTATAAACAATAAGATGTGGAGCTCTCCCATCAGGACAGATCTCCCATTCTGCTGTCTATGTTAGAGGTTCAGTTACCTTGGCCAGAGATGGGTGTATAGAAAATGGGACAGCTGGAAGAACTAACTTCTTAATTTAACAGAGTATGAATTTCCAGAATTGTACATGAGGATCTTGAATTTTACTGGTGTTTTCATACCGTGTTATCCTTTATACTGTGATATTAAGACAAGACTGCTGATACCAATTACCCAGCTTCGACATTTCAGGAAAAGTTAACAATGTATAATACAAAATCTGAATGAAAGAGTGTATGCCCAAGGTTTTAATACCTAAAATTGCTTTTATGAGTGAGAGATTTCATGTTCCTTCATATTGCTGGAGAAACTCAAAAGATATATGTTTAAAAAAGCCTCCTTGAAAAGGAGACTTAATGTAGCTGAAGCTTGACTCTAATCTAATTTAGATTTTGTGAGTAGAACATGGAAAAAAATTGTTTTAGTAAGAACTAGCTCTACCATCATGTTTTAATAAGGAAAGTGAATGTTTGTTCTGTGTGTGCCTATACACAACAGAAGTAAATCCCTGTATACATAGCTAGAATATTTCACTTGTTTTTCACTTTGTTGAACATATTTTACTTCAGGAGTTGCCTATTTTTCAGTTTATTATGAGGATATCGATTAGCATGTAGAAGCAATGCAAACTATAACTCCCAGCCAATCCACAAATTCTTTTGTCTCCACCTTTAATCCAGCAATACGAGTATGGTAAGATAAAATTTCAACGAAGGAGGATTTTTCCTTGAGGAACAAAATTTACTATCATTATATATTATGTACTGAGGATGCAAAACATTTATGGGCAGACTGACAAGTCACCTTTTTAACTGATAAAAATATCTTCCAACTGATTACTAAAGCCATGTTGCTTAAGGACAATGGTGTAATAGATACAAATTCATCCCACAATTCTTTTAACCTCAGTAAATATATTGCAAATGTTTAGTGTCTATTGTGGTAACATAAAGCACAAGTCATAATTAGCCCAACAAAACAAATACATAGGAGAGTTTTTAAGTGTGTTTCCAATTTTAAAAAAGTTCTCATAGATTTGCTTTTTTTTTTTATTTCACATCTTGAATCAGACATGAGCGAATCTGTTTGTGTGTGTGTGATTTCCCCAAAGCACTGAGAAGCATGTTGTGTGAGAATTATCTTTTACTGTCACAGTCATGCTGCTATTTGATCACATGGGAAAAAAAAAAAAAAGAAGGTAGGGGGAATTGAAAACTCAACAGAGCTGCTTAAATGAGTGCAAACTTCAATGGTGCTGCAACCCTTAACAGAAGGCAGAGCTCAGTTGTGTCTGGAATGGTTCCACATTGCTAAAAAAACCCCCCACCAAATCAAACAAAAAAACCCAACCCAAAAAAACACCAAACAAAAAAAACATTTTAAAAGCATTGACATTAACAAGACAACATAAAAGATTTATGGCTTATAATTCTTTTTCTTCCTGTCTTTTTCAGTATCTTGTGCACTCCCCAAATCAAAGAGGCAAAGTTTCTGTTTCCAGCAAGTAGCCTTCCTTCCCTCCTTCCTTGCCTTCACATTTTTCATTTCTAAATTCCTCCTTAAATATTTAAATTAAGGTCGTCTTGCTTTTTGATACATTGATTGTAGTGACATTGTTTTCTATGTTCAGAAGGCAAGGAGTAATCAGATTTCAAGTCACAGTGACTTTGTTATTTTAAGTCCTGAAATATAGGAAAAGCCTGCTTTACAAAACCCCTGAGTTATTTTTCTGTCTGAAGAAACCTTGTCTGTTGTTTGTGTTTCTTGCTAAAAAAAAAAAAAAAAAAAAAAAAAAGAAGTTATATTTGGTTGTCTAAAAAAATAAAAGTCTGCCATAAAAGTAAAGCAAAGGGAGATGCTGTATTATATCAACTAAGAAAGCACCTGCATAACTGGGGGCTTATTAACCCTCATCAAGTCACATCTAGAGAAACTTCTTGCTCCACCTCCTCCTTCACGTATTTTGGGTATCAGTTAACATTTTAAGTGTATTTTGTGGCTGCCAAAGTCTCCCGCGTACCTAAATTAAGATAGATATTCTTTTAAATGTAAATTATTTGTTTTATTCTCCCACAACTAGTACCAGAAACACAGGAATACCTCACAACCTGAGACGTTATAAAAGTTTGCATAGGTGTTAGTTTTGAGGAATAATTGCCTCTCAGGTTCAGTCTCTTACAAGAAGATTCTGCCACCTTTTTAGTCTTTCCAAAATCAGTCATTTTTATTTCCACTTTTCTCAGTGATTAATTCCATTGGAATAATGATAATGGAAATATCCCTGAAGCCTATACTTTCATTCAACTGGCATTCATTGGCACATTCACCAAATCAAACCAATCATACAATCATATTTGATTGTATTGTGTTGAAAATTTGATTGGTTGGTGTTGAAAAAGGCATTAAGGATCATCTAGTTCCAACCTCCATACCATTGGCAGGAATACTTTTCACTAGACCAGGTTGCTCAAAGCCCTGTCCAACCTGACCTTAAACACTTCCAGGGATGGGGCATCCACAACTTCTCTGGGCAACCTGTGCCAGCCCCTCACCACCCTCAGAGTAAATTCCTTCCTTACATCTAACTGAAATCTACTCTTCTTCAGGGCAGATCCTGATACTATCATTACATGTCCTTGTAAAAAGTCCCTCTCCAGATTTCTCATAGGCCACCTTTAGGAACTGGAAAACTGCTATAAGGTCCCCCTGGAGCCTTCTCCTCTCCAGGCTAAACAAGCCCAAACCTCTCAGCCTGTGCTCATATGGGAGGTGCTCCAGCCACCTGATCATCTTCATGGCTCTTCTCTGGACGTGCTCCAACAGGTCCACGTCTTACTTATGTTGGGGGTCCCAGAGCTGGACACAGTACCGCAGGTGAGGTCTCACGGGAGCAGAGTAAAGGGGCAGGATCACCTCCTTTGACCTGCTGGTCATGCTCCTTTTGATGCAGCCCAGGATACGGTTGGCTTTCTGGGCTGCAAGC
>JBCJKH010038497.1:0-18751 GCA_039877255.1 Loriculus beryllinus
CACAAATGGGTCTCAATTGTAGGTCACCTGGGCATGATGTTGACCATTGTCATAGTTGGAATGCTGTCCTAGAGGATCTACCCTGGAGTTCAATGAATTCCGTATTTTTACTGCTCTTAAGAAAGTAATTTCTCCCACAGTGGCCCAAATCCTGCCATCTGCTTTGTGCTTATTCTGGTTACTGAAAAGCCCTTTCAAGCTTGCTTTTGCTAAACTAGCACAGAAACTTGCCCTGTTCTACAGAGCTTGTGCTTTCTCTAGGCTTGCTTTCAAACGCAGATGTCAGGAAGGCTGGTACTGGACTGTGTGCTATGGAGTGCCAGAATGTAGGGCTTTTCAATAGCACCAGTATATGGGTTTTAATGCGTTGATTTTGAATCAGAATAAGAGAAGATGCAGTAAATGTTGTGTAAACCATGATTATCACTTTCATTTTATGATTGTAGAATGGAAGAGTAGTGCAATGTGGAGAGAGGGTACACTGAGCAGTGTGCAATTGCAAAGATAAGTCATCCTTAAAATTTCAAGTCTCATTGACCATCTTGTCAATTCTGGCTATTTCATGTCACTATCCAAACTAGCAGGAACTTGATTTGCGAAAGGGTTTCAGTACTAAGTGTTCAGTACTACTCTAAGGGCTATATTTAGGATTTTCCAGGTTGGACACAAACCCACTAGCTTTTTTAAAAAAAAAAAAAAAGAAAAAATTTTGAAGACTTTGTATATTTCTTTTCATGGCATTACTTCAACACTCCTTAAAAGAAACCAGAAACCAAAAGCGCAGATCCCTCCAAAACTGGATGTGGTCCTTTATTCATGCGATGGCAGTTCAAGCATTATGAAGTTTTAGCAAGAAGATTTCAGCTCACTGATATTTCCTTTGTCAAAGCACTGAAGGTAATAAAAGGGTAAAAGTTCCCATTTGAGTTCCATTCAAGTCCCTCTGGTTATGACATGTTACAAAGGCATATTTCAGCTCAAAATTGGAGTTTTCTAGATTTCCGTGTCAGAACCTAGTCATTTCTTACAGAGTTATTTTGATGTGCTATATAGGCTGTCCCACAGCTGTATCCAGTCTGCTAGGCTGTCCTTAGCAAAAGCCTTATTTCCATGCTTTCTGCTGAGAAAACTGTTTTTCTGCCAGACAGCCCTCTTCATGGCAGTACAGTGTTGTTAAGACATCTCCTTTTAATTTCATTTAAAGCCTTTTATATATTTTAAAATGCTAATGCTTCAAGGCAACCGCCATTACCATTTTTCTCATTCTGAATTCCTTCAGAAGCAGAGTCTTTCTTAGTAAATGATATTTCAGTTTCCATAGTGCTCCTTATTACAAGTTGCTGCTCTTTTCATCACCGAATGGTGCCATTTTCATTAATGCTGAAATATCAATGATAACGTACAGCAACAAATTGTTCCTTTATGATCCTTTGCATTGTGGAAACTCTCTTGTTCAAAATTAAGTGTCAAGGAATTTAACAAGTATAAAAAATCCCACTCCTTTCATGCACACATAGAGACACAGGCTCCGGCTTTCATCCCTTTATGCACCTACGAATATGTCTTCTCTTGATACTGTAAAGAATCATTAATATGCTACCAGCAGTGCTTCCTAAGAAGCTCAGCTGTGGGGCTGTACCCTCCTGTACCCTCCACCAGAGCTGGGTGAGGTGTTTTGTGTTTATGCTGCTTGTTCACAGGCTCCAAAGTTGAGCAGCTCCTTTTTGGAATGATAGCAGCCTCACCAGCCTGCTGCCTTGCATTATTCAAAGTGTCACTTAGCCATGTAGGCAAAAATGGCAAATAAATAAAGGGGGGATGTCAAAAAGCTGACGTTAGGTAAAAGCATGCAAATCGTTCTTCAGACCCAGGAGTGACAATAGATTTGCATTTGAATCCTCTGAATTTACACTGTGCTGCATTTTAAAAGCAGGTTTTTGTTAAAGAGTGTGGCGGACACTGTTCAAGTTACAGGTCCAGCCTAAACCACACCTTTATTTCAATGCCCTACATAAATGAGCATCTTTATCTGAACATCTTCACTATCAATTCAGGTTCTGAAGTGCTAAATGCTGATCTTTTGCTACAGATCCTGCCCAGCTGCTGCCTATATTTCCAGGCACCTGGCTGTTCCCCAGTTAAACCTCTTAAACTCTTTGATGATAAGCATGCTGGAGTTCCCCAGGGCAAGCTCAGCTGCAGGCAGGGGTGACTTGGCCTGACTATTTCTGTGGGAAAGAAAAGCCAGCTTAGGTCCTTGGGACCTTTAGGTCCTGGGGAGGAATGTGGCTTGGGGACAAGTTACAGTGCAAAATAAAAGCCAGGTTTGATTATATGTCTTGGGTAATGGTCATAAACTTTGTACAATTATTTTGTAAGTGAGGTAAAGTGAAGATGTTGAATATTGGCACTTGATGGACTTACGGAAGCAGTTTATCAAAGACTTGACTGAGAAGTCACAGAGGATAATTTATATCTTATGATTCACGTCTGTGTTCTGTTTCTCTTTTAAAGAGCTATTTTTAAAAATTAGGCCCCCATTTAATTTGTACTTCACATTTTTCCCGCAGCTCTGTGTGTTGCCTCTTGTGCTTGCTTTCTGGCTCCTAACAGTGCTCACATGCTTGCTGTACAAGAAATATGCATGCCCAAGCAGAGATAGTGAGTAACACAGTGTTGTGACCTTGAAAGTCCTGTGTGGATTTAGCTGCCATCTTTAGTGTTTACTCTGTTGGCTTAGTTTTCTTTGGGAAAGCCAGGAATGCCATGCACTCCATGTGAAAAGATTCAGGATCCTGCTTGAACATGAGAGGTCTCTGTAGCTGGTAGTCCAAGTTTCAGAGGAATCCATCCTGCTCTTTGAAGAAAGGTGTTTCAGAAAAAGCACTGGCTTCACAAGTTAGGGCTTGGGTTATGACGTAAATGAATACGGCACTCTGGGGAGATCTGTCTTGCCAGCTTGACTTGGTACACGACATGAGCACAACCAGGTTTAAATCTCTGTTAAATTAAAGCAAATTGCATGTTGTGAGTGTAACAGTTATCCTCAGTCTCTCAAGAGCTGTTGACAGATCTGCTTCTGCTTGAGACTTCAGCTGGGAGGATTTGTCTAGAAGGAGAAATTTTTAGACTAGAGGGAGTCAGACAACGCAAGAAATTTAAGATTTTGATTCATTGAAGCTAAAACTTCTGATGAAAAACTTGACCCATTTCAGTATGGCATTTCTTAGGAAAAAAATTTTAGAATCAAGATGTAAAAATATTGTCCAAGCGGTGAAGACTTCAGAATGGCAAACTGCTTAAAATCCATAGTATTATATGTGTTCTGATACATCTGTTTGTTGGGTTTTTTTTTTTTTGTTTTGTTTTGTTTTGTTTTGTTTTGTTTTGTTTTGTTTTTTTTTGTTATTGGAGATTGCAATATTTTATTTACTTAAAGCAGGCCCAGGACTTGAACTTGCATTGAGGTGGCTACTGGTTACTGTAGGGCAGTTCTTTCCTTTTGCATTTCCTCTTGGAATGTAATCTCAACAGATTTCAAATTTGAGAAAACTCTTTTTAAATCAGTTGGTTGTGAGTAGATTTTGAGGTACTGATATTAGACCCAAACTTGTACGATGATCTGTAATTGTCTCGTGCGTTACTGCCAAGATGATCTTCAAGCAGGCTGCTCCTTGGGTAGAAGGGGAAGCCACTGCCATGAAAGTGGCAATAGTTTGCAATATTCATCTTTCTCCCAGAACTTTGAAGAAAATCAGTATCAAAACGGAAAAAAAGTAATTGAGGTAGCCTGAATCAGGAAAATAGCAATGCAATTAAAAAGTCTTAATAAAATCAGATGAGAGACAGCTAGGGTAGCTTATAAACCTCTGAATGTTGATTAATATTGAATCTCCATGCTTCTTAAGTTTTAACTACAATTTGAAACCAAGTATTCCCCTTCTGCCCTATATATAAAGCAATTGTGATGAAGAAGTTCAACATCTTAAAGAAAGAGCACACCTACCTTGTGCTTCCCTGAAAGAATCACTGAGGTGTTTACCATCACAAAGAAAGTCACCCTTAGGAACACAGCTAATCCATCCCATGGCTATACAGGGATGAAATGCACTGCCAAGGACTGCTGTATACAGCTTTGAAGCAAATTTCCTTCTTCTAGAGCCTGCTCCAGAGCTAGGGCACAGGGTTCAGTTAATCAGGATAATCCACTGGGTTTTGGATTTGACCTTTGGTGTTTCAGAATCATAGGTCTTCTGATAATCTGCTCTGAAACTGCTCTACCTCCTACAGCATTTTTGAGAGAAAAAACAAAGCAGACCAAGGGATGGGGGAGGGTGGAAAGGAAGAAAGCAAGCAAGCCAGAGTGAGAACTGGGGATAAGAACAACAATACCAATAAATCAGCTGAGGAACATTCTCAGATGTCTACAGTTCATATCCCAGTTTAATGACAACTTTTATAATAACAGTGAGCTCTAAGAGCTGTGACCACTGTGGGCTGTTCTTTCTGTGAAACGACAAGCACACAGTCAAATATGCCCCACTGAGTTCGCAAGGATGAAACATATTGTCATTGCATCCTTTGTTGTTTAGAGGCTGTGCCAAAATAATGTCCTTGCATCCACTTCAAAGCCAGGTTTTCCAAACGTTTAGTCTGTGTTGACTGTCCTGGAAAAAACTGTGCCAGTGAGACCCAGATGGGAAACATAAGTAACAAGGTCTAAACAAATCAATTAATTACAGGTAACATTAAGTGAGATAAGCCACATCTTTACTGTGCTATGGAAATTGTGAAAGATACTTTGTCATAATTAAAATTAAAGAAGAAAAAAGAGAGAGAAAAAGTCCTAATTACTTCACATGATTTCCAGGCAAGGATTTGCTTGGTTTTTATGAGCATGGATCATAATATAATATATAATATAGCATATTATATATATATATAATATAATATATAATAATATATAATATAGCATATAATATATGCTATATTTCTTTAGTTGAAAATTTACCACCAAAGGAGTTTTAAGATTCTTTTCAAAAATTTCCTTCTGTAATAATTTATTCACCATTTTCAATCTGTTAAAGTTTTCAAAGTGAACTCCTTCCAGATTTAGGCACTCTTAAAAAAATCCATTAATCCACTCTACTGCTCATTGGGCAAATGCTGGGCAGAAGAATTCACAAGTGCAAATTTATCCAAATAACCTGACACTGGAAAAAAAAAAACAAATTAATACAATACAGAAAGCAGCAAGAGAGACCTGGTAATTTAGTATTCCCAGGACCTCATTGCAAGAACAGAAAATGTATAGGCTTGGCTTAGTAAGTGCCACATTCCAGAGACTGATCTACATCTCCCATCTTTCCTAGCTAGTCACTCTGTGAGCTGTAGCAATCCTGAAACCTGGAAAGCAAAGCAGTATGCTTTGATATAAACTTACTTATATGGAATGCACGTTTTCCATGTAAAAAGCAGCATACAGAACAGCCCATTATACTGAAGGGATCAAATGGTTCTCACCATGTCAACATGTGAAAAAACTGCAATTTAGCCTATCTGTTAAGAGAAAAGGAGGATTCAAAACTTGGAAGGACGCCACCTGCCAGGACAGAATCAAAGTCAGAAAGAGAGGCAAAAGAAGTAGGATTCATCACAGCACCTTCCATGTATTTGTAAATGCTAATATGGGTCTTGGCAATGGCTGACTTCACCAATGAGCAACTATTATTTTGTTTATTGCTGCAAAGATTCTCATCAGTAGATAACCGCTTCCCCCTTCCTCTGCCTCCCAATATGTTTCAGCCTCATGTTCTGGACTGAGCTGCTCTTTGTGGGCTTGTAGCTCAGACACTATTAAATTACATGACTTTGTTTCATCTTCTGATTGTGATTTTGCAACAAGAAATGAAGAAAAGAAGAAAGGAAGACTAGCTATTAAGCTGCACTGTCATTTATGCCACCACACACTCCATGAATGGTACTGCTGCAGTGAGCATTAAAAAGGGCTCCCTTCTCTGTTTCAATGCATTGGTTCTGTACCTCTGACATCTGCAGACACCCAGCAGCACGACACTGGGATAATAGAGTGAAGAATCACGCCACAGTCTGTATTTAGAAATCTTCTTGCTTTCTGTCACCTAGCAAGAGAAGAAAAGATTCCACAGTGCCTAATTACTTGGTTTCTTCCTGGTGTTTGACTTCACTGGTTTGGAATATAATTGCTTACAGTTCATAAAATAGGTCTTCTATGATCAGCTGACTTTAAAGGGTCAAACTGTGTTAAAAAGCATGTTAGGAAGGGCAGTAGCTTTTATTAACTTCTTGTCCTGGTTTCAGTTGGGATAAAGTTAATTTTCTTCCTAGTAGCTGGTGCAGTGCTGTGTTTTGGCTTTAGTATGGGAACAATGCTGGTAACACACCAATGGTCTAGTTGTTGCTCTGTAGCATTTAACTCTCATCAAGGACTTTTTGGTCTCATGCTCTGCCAGTGAGGAGAGGCACAGGAAGCCAGGAGGAAACAGAGACAGGTCATTTGACCCAAACTAGCCAAAGGGGTATTCCACACCACAGCACGTCATGCCCACGAGATAAACTGGGGGGAGCCACCCAGAAGGGACTGACCATTGCTCGGGTCAGGCTGGATATCCATCAGTGGGTGTTGAGCAACTGTACTGCGCTTTGGTTGTATTCCTCTTTTCTTCTTACTCATTATTATTATTAGCAGCAGTAGTAGTATTTGTATTATTATTATATTTGACTTTGGCTTATTCTGATTGTTAAACAATTTCAGTCCACAAATTTTACTTTTCTTTTTTCCAGTTCTCCTACCCATCTCCACCAGGAAGGAGTTAGTATAAGCAAGCAGCTGCATGGTGCTTAGTTGCTGGCCAGGATTAAACCGCAACACCTCTCAAATGCTTTCAATACCCTTTCCAGCAGGATTTCCTAAAAACCAAATTAGCATGAATACACTCTAGGCTAAAACTTCAGACCTAGAAAGGTACCAGTTGCACAGAATAATGCCGTTCTCCATAACATCTCCTGTCTAGCTGTATGGCAGCTGTGAATTTGCATTATATCAGAAACATGGCTTATGTGTGCTAACATCCTACGTTGTGTTTGATTCATAGGATACAGATGTGAAAAGGTTAAATCTGCATCAATAGAAACAGTTTAATGGACAATAGAAGTTAGGTATGACTTTTCCTGATTTGGAGAAAAGATTTGAAAGTTTAGGAGAATATCTAAAATACAAAAAAATTTGTACAGTGGTCCTCCAAGGAAAGGAGGTAATCTTTTTTGGTAATAGCATTGCAGGTTTTATTCCAGTGCAAACAGCTGTTAGGTAAGAGTCAGAATAGAAAGATTTTGTTAAATTCAACAGTGTGGTTTCAGTCATTCAAGCAGTATTTGTGAAAATAGTACAAGTTTGATATCTTTGACTGGAAATATATTTTTAAGGTTTTAGTGAGTGCTGATTTATCCAATAGCTTCATGGTTGAAGCTATGATGTAGAAGATATAATTGAAATCTTTGTTCTGAGAGGCCTTAAAACCATGTATCCATACCTTGAATCAGATGCTAAGTGGGTTGAATTTAATTTACACCGAGGTCAAGTAATGGGCTTAACCAAGCTAGTTGCAAAATATCTGGCAACTGACCAACAAAAACTTTTTCTGCTGATATATCAACATGCAGCTCTGCAATGTTGCTTGAGTCAGCAACTCTGTGGTTTTCCTAGAAATACAGCACTTGTGTTCTGGGCTGTTTGCTGTGGTCCTTGCTGTTGCCTTTTCCATCAACAAGCACATCCTACAAGCTGACTACTTCCCTCCTTCCAGCTTCTTCATCTAAGACTGTGTGAAGTAGAAATGGGTTAATGCAGAATCGTCCTATCTACCCAGATTTAGTGCTGCAATATGGTATGATCCTCTTACCTACCTGTGGGTCTGGGTTAATGACAGTATTTGACATCATGGTTTCATAGGCAAGGTGTGCAACAGCATTACTGTCCCACTTTATTTATTTTAGTCTCCAATTAGTACTGTTTTTCAGCTCTGTACAGGCATAATAAGAATTTTGTTGAGAAATAAGGACTGATAGGCAAGAGAATTCTTAAATTCAGACCCAGCTGTTTCTTTGAGAAAAATACCAGAAAATAACATATCTTTGGTTGGATTTCAAAACACCTTTTCCTTTGAGATAATTGCAATAGTCCTTTAGGACTGTGCTTGCAGTCTCTTCTGGGACACCATAATTCCTCATTCTGTCTCTCCTCCCACCTGTTGGGGTGACCTTCACAATAAAGTTCTTTACATACGGCAATGTCTCCATCTCTTCAAAAGCTGTCTTAATGTAGATAGCCAGAGGGAACCAGCTGTGAAGCAGGAGCGATCAGCTCTCCTGAGAGGGAGTGCACATGCTGCGTCTTTCTAACCACAACTCTCAGCCTTGGAATTAAAGGACTGAACACTGGTTTCAGATCTGAGTCTCTTCTTGGTACAATGCAGGTATCAATGATATCCAGCAATGATATCAAGGGAAAAGAGACTAGCATAACCCTTGAAGCATCTGGTTTTTTTCCCCTACATCAAACATTTGCTGGCAGTGTGGCTTCGGACAAGTTCACTGTGTCTCTGTTCCTCTTTTTGGAAACAGAAATCTGCTTTTCTACTTTGTTGACTGGGAGGATGTGCTCTATACAAGTTCAGCATTATTATTTATTTGTTTATTATTGGTTTTTAGCTAAAATGTTAGGTTTGTGCTGTTCAGCAATGTTTGTGGTGTACTAACAGTACAAATTTGTGCTTTTCCTATTTCTGTGTCATATTCTGCCCTCATGTATCCCTAAATAGTAATAGAGATATTTGGGATATGGTAAGGTGTGCGAGGGTGGAATTGCACAGAAGAAGAAAGAGCAGAATTCCAAATGTTAGATGTTTTCACATCCAGGTGAAGGTGTTGATGCTATTGTGATTGCTCTCCTGATAGGGAGCTGGATCACCTGTGTCTGTCATCTGCTTTATTGCTGGTTCAAGCACTGATGCCTGCTGCCTTCCCATTGGGCTCAACTTGAAAGTCTATATGGGTCGACAGTTCAGATGGGCAATACTTCTTGCATGGGAAGCATGGGGACCACAACCTCTTGGTGTCCCCAAAGGACTTCTTCCTCAAATGGTTTTTCACCTCCTCGTTATAAACCTATTTGCTCTATATAGATGAGTTTGTTTTGATGTGTTATTTTTTTACTGGTACTTTTCAATTATGGTATTTCAGGATCACCAAATGTGCATTCACCATCATTAGTGGCTTCTTCTCATGTTATTTGTTTCATGTTCAGGGAATAGCAACCAGATTGCAAAATAATGAGCTACCTTGTGTATTTCAGAAACATACCCCTCGCAATATGCATTTCAATGATTATCGTCACAGTTGGCTATGTGTTAACAAACGTGGCTTATTTCACTACAATCAGTGCTGGGGAATTGCTCCTTTCAAAAGCTGTAGCAGTGGTAAGTTACAGAAGAAAAATACAAAGCTATATCCCTACTGCAGTTGTGTTTGTTGATGTATTCTTATTTCTTGGGGAAAAAAAATGGGGGGATACATACAATCAGGCTTTTCTGTGGCTCCTCTTTTACACCATATGATAGCATCCTGGTGACATGAGTCTGATTTTTGGCTGAGTGGGATTGCACTTAAGGCCATAGATAGCATTCATAGTATAATATTAGACCATATTTATTTACCTTATAAAACAAAGTCAATAGGACTTTAATTTTATAGCCAAGTGTATGCTTGAATAATTCTGTGCTAAACTGTAGGCCAAACGACTGGGAAGCAGGAAACACAGATACTTATGGAAGTGGGAGTTCTGAACTATTTTTTGTATCAAGAAGCTGTCTTGCTTCTGTAAGTCTCTGCTCAAAATGCATCTGGAGCACTCAGGAAGGGGGTTGCTGTGAACACTGGAGTTCATTTGGGAAGGAGTTGCAAAACAACCTGGCTTGGCAATACTGCTTTGCTTGTTCTTGCTGAATTAAGGTAATGGCACTGATTTTCATATTTACGGTATCTGACTCGCAATGAGGAAATAAAAATTTCCATTTACCTTGCAGTAGTGGTACTGCCTGTGGCTATTTCAATTGATGTGGTATTTAAAAATGACCAAATTCTGTAGCTCATGGGAGACTTAGAAAGAAAACATTTTTGAAATCTGAAGAAATTTGTGCATGTCTCCTGTAGTGCCTCAAACTCCAATTAAGGCTCTTCTGGTAATCTAGAACAAAACAACATGAATGGATGGACTATACCACTTGGTAATATCACCTAAGCCAAGATTGTAGGAAAAAATTATTAGGTAAGCAGATTCAGCCCATGATCCATTCAGATTAGGTCCTCTTATTTTTTTTTTTTTTTTTTTTTTTTTTTGAGTCATAATGGTCTAAACTGACAAACTGAAAAACAAAAGTACCACCACAGCTTTGCTTCAACTGACGATTTTCCACACAAAGTCAGGAGAAGGGGTGGAGACCTCATCCACAGTAGTGTTGGCGTCATAAAATAAGAGGTAACAAATGCACAGCACAACTTCCAATGAGGGATGTAGACAAGGTGTGTGACTAGAACTTATACTTATTGGTGATTAGTTGATAGATAAAAATTACTCTTGCGTTTTAGGAAAAACCTTGTGTTTCTCTCTTTCGTCTAACAGACCTTTGCTGAACGACTGATGGGAAAATTTTCTTTAGCTGTACCAGTATTTGTTGCTCTCTCCTGCTTTGGATCTATGAATGGCGGCACTTTCGCTGTCTCCAGGTGAGCATTGCTAATATTACGGGGGGTGAAGGGCATAGGATATACACTTGAAGCAAGGAAGCAAGAAGATAGGAGAGTAGGATTCATTTCTTTTGCAGGAAGTGAAAAATGACTACAATGTTTACCAGGTTTGGGTCTATTTCTCACCTTTGTTCCTGTTGAGTTTAGATTCTTATTGTTAAAACCCTTTGAAATATTTGGAAGTGGATTCTTCTGAGCATAGCACTTAGTGGCTGCTTTGTTTCATATGAAGGAGGGAAATCGGAGGAAAAATGTTAACTAATTCCAAACACTGATCATAGAGTAAAGTAAGGAGGGGACACCTTCAGAGATGACTTTGATTTCTGCTTATAGACTTCTCCTGCTAGTCTTTTCATTCAGCATGCCCCAAACAGGCCTAAGAAGTGCTGCTGTGTTCTGTGACTTTCGTGAGCTGCTTTGCCTAGTTGCAGTAATGAGCACATTTAAAGTCTGTCCACATTTATTTCCCACCAGGATGTTCTTCGTTGCATCCCGCGAGGGTCACCTTCCGGAAATTCTCTCCATGATTCATGTCCGCAAGCACACTCCTCTGCCAGCTGTCATTGTTTTGGTAAATCATACAAACAAATGTTCCTGCACAAGAATTCATATTATAGCCTTGCTCTGGAGGATTTGAACAGAATTTGTGCACTGCTTGAGTCTCATTTATTAATGTGTACGTGGGCTTTGGGCAGGGCAAAGGACAGTAGAGAGGAGTGAGATTTGGGAGTTGTTCTTGTTCTATCATCTCCTCCTTGCAATCTTGTTGGTAGCACTTGTCTGCTTATCTCCACAACCTCTTTCATGTCTTATTGCCCTTTGTTTCTAAGGACCTACTAGTGATGAACTAGTTCCCTTTCAGAGGAGCAAATTCCACTTAAACAAACAAACAAAAGAGGGATTCATTTAACTGAAAATGCAGCTAAACACCAGCATCTGGGAGCACCCTAAAGGCTCATTATGCTACCTTATAGTGAAAAATGCAAACAATTATGCATTAAGATAATGGAAGGGGAACCCTCAGCAGTGCAGTGTAGCGGTGATTAAAAAATGAGAGAACGTGTGCCTGGGCAATAGTCCGTGAATTGTCTAAGGAAAACCACCAGCATTATAGTGGAAATCCTATTACTGACTTCTAAAATAGCAGCAGAGCTAAATGTTGGCCATGTGTTTGCATTGCAGACTAATTTTTATGGTAAAATGCTAGGACAAAATGTCAAAATACTGACTTCAAACCTCAGTTTGCAAAGCCCTTTGAAGATTTTAGCTTAACTTACAGTCTTTGTAACCATGGGTGTTTAGCCCTTCTTTTGGGATTAATGACTGTAATGTATCTGGAGAGAACCTCTGCATTTGTGGGGAGATCTAGCCATGGCAGAAGACACATGTGCTCTTGTGAGTCTGTGGTAGTAAGATCAAATGCTTATGCTGGAATTTAAATCAGTTTTTGAGCTACATGCTTATAAGCTCACTTCTGAAGTGCCAGCTAAAATGTTGAATTTTATATGTGCACATACAACTGCAGGCTTCCACATTTTGAATATTAGACAATGTTATTATGGTGAAAAGTTTTATGGAATTCATTTTACATAAGCATTTACTTTGCATCTTATTGCTTTGGGTGAGTAATAATATCTTTTGTGTAAATGCATTGCTTTCTGTAGAATGAAACAATTTTTTTTGTGAAATACATTTCCTGCTATTGCATCTGGTTCTGTTCAACCAAAGCATTGATTTCCTTTGAAAAAGTCATATTCCCACATGAAGATGTCTTTCTTTCAGAGATAGTATTTTTTTCTTGCCTTATTGCAAATAGAGTAGTTACAGAACATATTCTGCATCAATAGTCTGCATTTTAGCATTTTCCTGGTTTGTTTCTCCTGCCAAGGTGTTCACACTGTAAGAAAAGAAAGCTCTTGAGGATAAACAGAAAATAAGCATGTTCTGTGTTTGAGGCTTGCTAAATAAAAAACCCTCAACATTCTCAATAATTAAGAGATCTACTCATGTATGTATGTTCTGGTATTTGATAGATGTGTGTGAAACAGCTCCAAGAAATCATGCAATCACAGTTATTTTTTATTTCTTGATACCTCTTCTTCATTGTCTGTGGCCTTTTCTTGCTTTATCATGCTTATAACTGAGGTTTTAAACTTTTAGAGGCTGAGTCTATATAGAAGAAATCTTGCCCAATATAATGCAGTGGTAAAATTTCCTTTGACCTTTACAGAGGAGTTTGCTTAATATCAGCATAAAGGACCAAGCACTTTGTAAGTCATTAGAGGCTGGAATCCAGAGACTCACATTTGAAATATTGATCCTTTTGGTCCAAAATCCTTGCTGTTTTCACTCCTTAAAAGGCAGAGAGAGAGAAAGAGTCTGGGAATCTAGATAACTAATAAAGATTTAGCGCAGTGTTTTACTTAATTTACATTACTTAATTTACATTACTTAATTTACATTAAGATTTAGTGCAGTGTTTTACTGCATCTGCGGTTGATTTCACCTGTTGCCTCATTATATACCTGGAGAGGCTGTGGCTGCCAGGATCATCCCTCTTTCTGAATAATAAGGGCTGTGTTGGATTTGATTCACTCCTTCATCCCCAGATCCAAGGACTGTGTTGTTGTGTCTCATGGGAAGTGCAGATTACCCTACAGAGTTAACCCAAGCTACGCAAATTCTGCTTTTGTCCAGACATTGCCCTAAAATAGATCCCTGTATCCTATGCTAATAATCTAACCCAAGGCACAGCACTAGTTTATATGTGAGCTTTTGCCTGCCTCACAGAAACCTTGTGTCTCAGAACAGCTTTATAATGAGGAAATGCATTTATTCTAGTGTCCCCTCTCTTTCTTGTTCTCCAGTAGTTGCCTGAGTGACAACTCAATGCTTTTCCCTGCTTAGAAATGTTTGCATTTCTGATGTGTAGTCAGGCCACCCTGCAGGCTTGAAAGGCATAGTGAAAGTACAAGCTGGTGGCAAACCAGTGTGCAAAGCTGTCATCCTGTAGTGTGTAACTACCACTTACAGTGCCGTCTTTGCAGACTTCCCCTGTTACAGCTTGCAGGACTGTAAGACTTTTTCTTTCTACGAGACACTTGGAAACCTCTGCTTTCATATGATCAAATGTGACCAAGACTCAGCTCCTCTTGTCATCTGCGTCAGTGATGGGCGAGTGAAACAGTGGGCTAATATATTTGTCAGGTTCCATGAGAACAGTGCCCAGGATGCTCAAGCATTTTAGTGATGCAGTAGACTGTGAGCCTGTGTGTGTTTTTCTGGGGCACATTAGACAGATATGTATTGGTCACAGATATGTGGCCACATGAGACAGATATATATTGATCTGATGTGATCTCAGGGGACAGCTGGATCGATTACACACCTGATAGTATGACAAAGGAAGGCCCCACATCTGTGGCCCTCAGGTGTCTCCGGACAAGGCTGTGCTACTTGTCCCTGTGGAAAAAAATTGACACTGTGGCTGTAAAATAATAGAGAACAATCTACTAACCCCCTCTTATGCTCTGAATTTCTTTTGCAGCATCCTCTCACAATGATAATGTTATTCACCGGGGATCTCTACAGCCTCCTGAATTTCCTCAGTTTTGCCAGGTGGCTTTTTATTGGACTGGTAGTTGCTGGGTTGATTTATCTCAGATATAAACGTCCTGATATGCCTCGTCCTTTCAAGGTAACCTCTGCTTTCTACTGTTTTACATGAATCCTTCTCCCTCCTATCCATTGTATGGTCGGACAGTAAAGGAGAATTTTCTGATATAGAAAGCTAAGCTCTTTTTTGAGAAAAATAGAGTTAATAGAAAATAGTCTTTTGCACTGAAAGGTCTCTGAGTGTTTTCCTGCAAGCTTCCCAGTGCTCCTTCAGCTCTGTTCTCTTCTGAAAGGTAATTCTAGTCTATTCCGTGGTGCTTGGGTGGCAGCAACTGAAGGTGCTGTGCCAAAGGGAAGGTATTTGCTCAGTTCTGCCTATCTGCTGCATTGAGGCAGTGTGATTCAGGCTGTGTGAAATGCCTCTAGTCCTGTGTAGTCCATAGCATTCAAATTGCAAATCTTGGGGTTACATGTGCCAACTTGATTTTCAGCCAGTCCTCTATTTAATCTCTTCTTTGATAAAGGCCTGAGTAATTTTGCCATCAGAATTCATGTTAAGCATAAGCATTAATATTAAACATTTATTTCATTGCCTATCCGATATGCCAATTTGATGCACAAATGAGTTGTTAATGTTATTAATATGATGTCTGGGACTTGCAATGGATTTGCAAACACAGTTATTGTGAACCCTGAAAGTGCTAATAGTCTGGCCCATTGAACAGTAGCTGTTTTAGCTTTGGTTCTGCAATTTTTCTTGCTTATTTGAAGTAACATCTTACAAAGTAAGTTGTCCTGTTATGTATTTGGAAAGATAATGTCCATCATGAAAAAAATGGAGGAATCTATCCCCGTTCATGCATTGCCAAGAAGCTTATTTTGTGAAGAACTAAGAATGTGCAGTGTTGCTTTCCTGTATGTATATCTGTAAATAAGGTCAAAAGCACAAGCTGTTTTACTTTGATTAGAAAGAAAAAAAAAAAGGCTTTGACAGTCCACAAAAGAGGTACAGTAATGCTTCAAGGCATGAAAGGAGGAGAGTAATCTCTAAGGAATTCTCCAGCTCTCCGTTACACCAAACATCTCAGCCATGCCTCTAGGTGTTTCCTTCAGAGAGGTGCTACCATGGTGATTGCAGTGATGGTCTTGAAAATTGAAAGAATTAATTTGATACTGTTATTTTTTCTGCTTTCAACACTGGCAGTACTACTAGTCATACTGTCAGAAAGTGCTTTTTCAGTAGCTAACACTTGCATAGTGTTATCAAATATCTTTATCACCAGTCAAATTAGTGTTTCATTTGCTCTCTTTTTTCTAGATTTTAATTTTTACCTTAGGAAGAAAATCAATATGTTCTTAATAGTTTTAAAAGGTGGCTTGAGCTCCTGGTTGTGCTTTAAAGTGTTTTCTAATAGGTAATTATCAAAGAGGATATCTTTACTGAGGTTAGACCTGCTTACTTATCTACTGGGGGATTAGAGAAAGGCCTTTTGCAAAGTAACTTATTTACAGCCCTTACGTTTCAGAGGGCGTAAAACACTGCAGTGTTTTAGTGTGTAATTAAAAGACTTTTGTGGTACTTACTGCGTAACACTCTGCATACCTTGGTTTCTGCAGTCACTGACATTTTGTGTCCATGTTCTAGACACCTGTATTTCTCCAGAACTATCCTGTACTGCTAGGTTTTATCCAATTTACATTTCATGGAACATTAAATGCCACAGTCATTCAGTAGCAAGGTCAATGTAAAGTAATGGTTCTTTGTGTGGTTGTTTCAGGTACCTCTATTTATTCCAGCATTGTTTTCCTTCACCTGCCTCTTCATGGTTGCACTGTCACTTTACTCTGATCCAGTGAATACAGGGATTGGATTTGCAATAACCCTGACTGGAGTTCCTGCCTACTACCTCTTTATTGTATGGGACAAGAAGCCAAAGTGGTTCAGAAACCTCCTAGGTAAGCCCCGGTGGACTCCTCTCCTTCATGCTGCCTCCAGGAATTTCTCAGGGCTCCCTGTGTTGCGAAATACTTCCTGATCGATCCTCAGCTGCTTTTAGCTGGTGATGACAATGCAAGTTTCTTTTTGGCACATGCTATAGCCTTGCACTGCTGGTTGAAATCAGTTTCCACTAACTAACAAGATGCACCTACAGCAAGACTATTCTTCACCTAGTGATTGACTTTAAATGACTAGATGCCTCTGCCTATGTCCTCTTCTCTCTCTCTCTTACAAACATCCGATTCTTTTTAAATCACTCTTCTCCCTCCCCTGGTTGTTGGCCTGTGCTGATAGAGACAGTATGACACTCTCAGGAGAATCAGTTTGGAAATTTAAAAATCACAGTTGGGAATGACAGGATAGGCTTGGTGTGCTCTACTGAGACCATGTATCTGTGGAGTATTTGGAATGGACAGGTGCAGGCTTGCTATGAGGACACTGTCCTTAGCAGTGGCTCCTGACAAAATAATAACAGAAGATACTGGGTTTGTTACACCTCTGTGGAAAATTGTTTCTGTGCTTCATGAAAAACAGCTTTTGTGTAACTTGGCTGTAGTATTTCACATCTGAAATACCCTGAGAATAATCTTTGTACCATTTCTGAAAGTTTTTGAAAGCATTTGTAGAAGTTCTGCTGTATTAGAGAAAGGTTATTTGGAGCATTTACATTAGAAAGAAGTCAGTATCATTTATTACAGCTCCCCATTATTCTGTTTTTTGTTGCTCAGTATGATAGGTTTTCAAAGTGGAGGTAATTTTCAAAACATGAAACAGGAATATAGACAAAATATTTCAGAAATGTTGGATAATTTATTAAACCAAACTGAAATAAAATCTCTTTTGATGCAAAAGAAAAACTCAAGCCATGAAAGTTTTCAACTAAAAATAGTTTCTTGTATAGGTGCCAAATCAGAAAGGCATATCGTCTTCCGTGCTTCTGTCTTACAGGATGATTTAAAATGAGCTGCTCAGAATTAAAGAATGGGATTTTCATATATATGTCATTATACTATAACCTTGTGTATGTGTTTTCTTTCTATAAATATAGGCTGCATAATTATGTGCTATCTATTACAGAATCTGTAAATTTCCCTCTGAAATTATGCTGGGAAGTCCATAGACAATAGGACAGAATGTATTTACAGAAAAAAGATGTTATCTTAATGCTAGCTCAATCTGGTCATCTTAATTTTTTATTCATAGGGTTGTAAAATTCTTCCAATGTCCTGGGAATGGGTAGAAAACTCCAGTGCAAAGGAAAACAGTTATATGCAAAAGGACGTTGTATTAAATAGTTGGGATTTTGTCTGTTTATAATTTGTCAGCCCTGACATTTAGGAAATTTTCCCTTATCAAACCCAAGAGATTTCTGGCATTTTCTGTGAAGTCTGAGAGTTTTGAATTGTTGCTTGAATCTCTGGCCACAGGATGCCAGTGTTGAACTACATTACATGGGTGATGGAAAAAATATTCTCTTTAAGGTAGACTGGGTAGATGTGAAGCTTTTTCTGCCAGCTGTGACAAAGAAGGTGAATCTTCTAGCTTTTCAGATAACAAAATTCCCCTCCTAGAAAGAAGGCCTGTTGCCTGTGTAATATGTATGGAGGGACACAGTTTACTGGCTCAGAGGGGAAAGCAGTGGATGCCAGTCAGTGGGTGAAACAGCTTGTTTGCTTTGCAATTATTATTCCCAAAATAACAACAGTAATGACTGAAAACTGATGCTGACAATTTTGAGGTGGAGCAGAGTGGATATTTACTTGTTAAATATAAAGATTTTTTTATTTCCTCAGAAGAAGCCATAAACCACCTGTGTGGAGTCATTAAACTGGCATTATTTTGTGAGTGTTAAGGAGGCTAGAGCCTGAGAGCATTTTTCAGAGGCATTGAGTGAGGATAAATTCACTTAAGGTACCTCTGTGAGATATAGAAAAGCCATTCGGCAGCTGCAAGCTTAATATTCTAACCTTGAAACAATATGCATTAGGTGTATATAGGCATGAAAGAGTAAGGCCAGACATGAGGTACAGGACAGCAGGAAAAAGTGGGATTGTAATTTAAGTGGTAGATTTTTGCCAGATGAACTGGGTAAATTTCCTTAAGAAGATAACTGATTTTTCTAGACAAAGGAGAATGTGATAAATCCAATCTACTTAGACTTCAACAAAGCATTTTGTGTAGTACCATGGGGAGAGTCAAAGCCTGTTAGTCTGAACATAGCACTGTGCTAACAAGACTATCCCAAGTTGCTTCATCTGTGCAGCTCAGGGCATGAGCAGAGCACTATGGGGCTCT
>JBCJKH010038498.1:12722-36625 GCA_039877255.1 Loriculus beryllinus
ACAGCCAACAGGCTACATGTTTCACTAGACTGAGTTTAAAATGACTGCCTTAGAAGGACAGCCTGGTAAAATGGCTAAAATAACATGTCTGCAAGTTACATTCTGTAACTGGTTATCTTTTTCAGTATAAACTGCTCAGTGGATAGCAGATAAAAAGTATATTTTTTTTTAAAGTTTTCAGTAGTCACTGTACAAAAAAATGCCTTTCAATGTAACATGCATTTATTTCACATTACGTTTCTGGAGACTGTGGGATGAAATACGTTCTCTGAGGCCTCCATAAATATCAAAAGCAGCAAAAATCAGAGAAAATTTTTTGAGAACAGAATCTGCGATGGTTTAGTACTATACATTACCTTGGAGAATATATTCATGAAACGTGCTCATAAAATGCATTCAAATGTTGTTAAAATATATTTTGAAAGAAAAATACTAAATATAACAAAGTAATTTATGATATTACAATTTACTTATGATTAATTTTTTAAGAAAATGGGAGCTCTGTCTAAAAATTTCGTGTTCTCATATGATGTATTTATTTTGTCCTTATTGAATTGTGAATTAAGGAGTGATATTTTATTTATAAAGTCTAACAACTGATCCAAAAAAATCTGTGTACAACACATGAGCTATCCCACAATACACATAACAGCAGGGAGTGCGACAAGCTAATAGCAAAAACATACAGGGCTCTGGCATTCAGGTGGACCTGCTTGTTGCAGAAACACAGGAATGTCAGCTACACTACAAAGAATTATGCTGGGATTAAATGAATAGAAGATATAAATTATGCATAAGCAAATGAGCTACACTAAGTTCCTTGGCATCAGTACCAATTTAGGCTTAATTCAGATATGCAATCCAATAGCAAAAAGCCTCCAGTATCACCACAAACACCTGTAGCTTCCAATAATCTAGGGGCAATATCCAGCCTCACTGTAAGCATACACTTCCTCTAAAATGCAAGACATACAAATGCAGATTATAAAAAGTATGGAGAGCAAGGGACATCACCTGTTTGAATTGACAAAGTTTTTAAACTATATTTAACACTTCACAATCCTATCACATTTTAGTGGTAATAAATATTAACAGAAAGTAGCAAAATACTGTCTTAATTTAGGGTCATACTGAGCCAGCTATTTATAGCAAGAGGAAAAACACAGGACCATATGACAACCACGATGAAACAGCACTTGGGTATGCTTCAATCAAGCAAACACCAGAGTACTAAATCATCCCTGAAGAAAAAGTCAAAAGCCAATGCACACACACAATAAAACCCCAAAATAACAAAAAAACCCCAATGAAAACAAAAGCCACCCACAAACTCCACCCCTCCCCAAACAAAAAGCAAACACACCTGGAAACAATGCTATGTATTTCCTTACCTACTGGGGGAAAATTGCCCTAAGCAGAGAGGTGTCCAAGTGAACCCAATGCAATCTAGAAGCTAAGGCTGGAATCCAAATGTACTGTAATCTAACACACAGGCATCACTTTGTCTTTCTAGCCCATTAGAATAAATAAATCAAAGTTAACATTCAAAGAACCCTGCACTTTGAATGGTAACCTGCTCAGATAGCTGACAGCTGAAATTTGGTGACAAGAATCCCGTTAAGTCAAGGGTCCAATTTCACAATTTCTTCATAGAAGCCTCATCCTAACTACTTTAGTTTTAAAGCTGTAGGTGTTTCCCTGCGGAGCCCAAGTTATACATCATAGCTTTATGGGCAGAATATTTGCCTGAGAGATACCAAGTTTGAACTTCTACAAGACTGGAAGAATTAAGCTCAGGCAAGTTGCACAGGATCTGATAACAGCAACATACACGAGAAGCAACTTCTTGTTCTGCTTAATTACACAGAAAGCAAGGCTTGTATTAAACAAGGAGAACCCTAGCCTAACAATAATGGCTAGGGGTAAGAATTAAAGATATCCTAGCCTCTAAGTACCACTGCAAGGAACTGTTTAAGCACAAAGCTGGTTACAGTTTAAGGAGAATACTTGCTCCTTTTCAAGCATTTGGTTCTATTTCTGCAGGATAAAGTCACCTTTTTATCAGCTTTCATTTTGGTGTCATTCAAGAATCTGAATCCTAAAGATGTTGACATTCATCTCTCTGGACTGGCAAGTGAGCTTCTCAGGAGGAAAAGTTTAGGTACTTCCTGGGAATCTGTGTTTCCTCTTGGCCAGCACTAGGCAGCTGTCTGCTCACTATGCAGCCTTATGAATTTCTAGCTCAAGGCACGTAATGTTCTTTACATACTGTAAGGATAGTTGTTAGTATTTAACTCTGCATTTAAGGATGCACTTGAAGGTCAGCTATTTAAATAAAGTGGATAACCACTTCTATTTGCAAGAACTTCCATGGCTGTAACTCATAATGATTCTTCAAGGTATTTAGAGTCTTCCTCTCAATTTCAGTAAATATATCACTTAATATTCCAAGTGGCTGCGCTTTGATAAATACAAAACCAACTTTAAATGCAAAAGCAATGAAAAAAAATCCATTTTTTCAACCTTAAATACCACAGCCCACATAGGCTGATGGGAAAGGATCTACATTAATCAATTTCATATATTTCCTCCCCATCAAATTTACATTCACAAGATAGTCCTAGAAGTCTTTGGCTTATAATGGAAAACAGTTTATTTTAATGCTGAAATAAAGACTTTAGATATATATACATCTATCAATCAACATCAGTTGAAAGTGCTGGGGGATAGAGGAATTTCAAGTGACCTCTTTTGATGAGCAGCCTCTCCCTTTAAGCAAAATAATTAGACCAAGCAAACAACACTGAGTAAACTTCTGTATGAGTTGCATTTATCACAGCTAAGTTGAGGTCATTTTAGCTCCCAGCAGGAAGCATTTTAAATGGAGGTCAAGAAATACACCATGGAAAACTAAGTAGAGCTCTAAAATCACTGAGGCATCCATAACCCAGAACCAGAACTCCTTCACACTAGTTACTAACAGTCCTCCAGTGTTTGAGATTTGAGAGATCTAAATTAGATTTCTCTGATCTCTGGCCAGAGATTTAACATTTATCCCTTAAGCAAAGGTACCTTTCAACATGCTTTATGCTCCTAATCCATAACAGATTTCGTTTAATTAAGCTGTCACTACCACACTTCTAGCTTAAAAACAAAGTGTTTTTTGCTTCATTACGCATTGTTTTGTCTCCATATGAGAAACCTACTGCCCTCATGTCTATTAGCTACCCAAAGTACCTCCATAACCTTTACATAATGACTCCCTGCTCAATTTCCCAATGCTGATGCATGAAAGTTAACTAATACAAAAAGACCATACAAGTCTAAAATGCGCTCAATTAGGCCCCGACTCAACTGAGAACTTCAGCATGTCCTTACTTTGTACTAAGTTTCTTACCATTAGCAAGTGTGGGCAGTTGTGCCACACAAGCAGCATTTGCTTTCAGCTGCAAACAGCTCCTGAAGAAAGGTTTTATACCCCACGTTTTTCCCTTAAATCTCATTTAACATGACAGGAAAAGGATACTTGACTTAGATTCTGATCTTCTATTTCCTTGATTTTAGTTTCACACAACTATGTCCACTGAGAGACCACAAACACCCCCTTCAGTATTTTTCTCAACCACACAAAGATCAACGTGGCAATGCAGGGATCTCTGAACAGCTGTTAGCGAGTGCAGAGCTGAAGCTTGCCTTATGGAAGTTTGTATCTTTGCAAGAGCATACTACTGTACACATTACAAAGCTACTCACCATAAGATTCGTATGTTTCTTCACTCAGTCCATGGCCATAGTCATAGTAATCTGCTCCACTGTATGAGAGAAGGGAAACAGAACGAAAAGCAGTTACATTTTAAGCAGTGCTTATCATTACACATTCTACCTTTGAAAAGAAGAAAGCTTAAAGGATTATAGACATGTTCTAAGACAAGACAGGTAAGCACCTATGTGACAAAGAGAATGTAGGTGCTATTTGGTCATTAATTAGAAGAAAAACTACATTTACTTTCATTAGGATATTTTTTCCATCACTGAGCCCTTGATCCATAGTGTAAATGTACATGTGTGAATTTTATGTTTAAAGTCATACAGTTGGGAAGGTTGAAGATCATACAAATGCCAACTAAGGAAGAGTAGGAGGTGTAGGTACCGAACCAATTAATTTGTCAAACTTCTTTTCATTACCTACTGTTGCCTCGTATTTTGCCTTTGCATCTTTGAATTCGCTGATAGAAATACAATAAAGGACATAGCAACTATCATCAGCAAGTCACTTAAGTGTCTTCAAGACAAATGTACCTGTATGTAAATGCTATTGTTTCAACAGGCAGGTAAGTAACAACAGGAACTGAGTTAAAGCAGGAATTTGGGATTGTTAGGATTCAAAAGTATGCATACATTAACCAAAGCCAAAAAGCCTTTAGTTTCATGACAGCATTTGTATGTTTATTAAGACCACTGGAAACTGAAGAACAAGTCCTGTTACATACTGCCTTACCATTATGCTTTCATATTTCATGGAAATATACATAGTCTTTCACACAGTTGACAGAAGTCTATTAGACATGTTTGTAGGACATAAAAAGCAAGCCTAATAGTTTCTTTCCTCTTCTTTCTAACCACAGCTAGACCCAGGGCCTATAACATTTGGAAGATACTCTAAACTGACGCTATAAAGCCATTACCCTGTGAGTGAGAAGGAAAGAGCCAATATCTGATCACTTGCAAGTAATTACTAATATTGACAAAATGTTTCTATCATTAGATTGATTGCTAACAAATTAAAAACCTGAGAGAAAAAGCAATTTATAGCCTGAACAAATTAGCAATAGTTTGTTGCATCTGGGTTGTTGGTGTTTTAGTTTCTTTAACTACAAGGTTTTAATTCCCACAACATAATCAAGGCCAGAATTATATGATGGTTTGAGTTGGAAAGGTCTTTAAGATCATCCAGTTCAAATACCCCTGCCACAGGCAGGGAAGCCTCACACTAAACAATGTCACTCAAGGCTCTGTCCAGCCTGGCCTTGAACACTGCCAGGGATGGAGCATTTACCACATTTCTGATGTATATCTAATGTGTATCTGAAAAGTGTGGCTGAGTATTCATTACTGCTACTATAAGGCTTCCTAAACAAAAACTTAACCAGAATGCCCTATGAAGGTATCTGTATAAGCCTTAATGTTATCTGTGGTTTGTCAGCCCTGTGCTGTGGACCCCAGAATAAGAAGGTCAAAGTTTGAAGTGTAAGAAATAACAATTTTGCCCTGAAGCAGCTTTATTCTGACAACCAACTTAAAACTGACATTCACTATCCTTCCACACAGCACTTGATTATTTAAGGCTGTCATCAAGTTTAGAAGCTTATAGCAGCTGAGCCCTAGCCCTGTATCTGTCAAACCTGTCAGAATGACTTTAGTAGAGTTTAATTTCATAGAAAATAGCTACTAAACAATAAAAAAATCATTTTAAAGCATATAAACTGCACAATGAATAAATATTAGAAAGAAAAATCCTCTTTTACTTACATTGGAAGTCTATCATCTCATGACCCATCTCTGTTAACAAACCCTTCAGAATTAATAATCTGTTCAAAAAGTACACATTATAATAGGAAGACAAGCTGCCTAGTGCAATTTGACTGCTTTCATTTGTGCTCTATGAACAATGCCAATGTTCTCAGTCCAACTGTATGTTAAACAAATGAAAAAGTTCAGATAAGACAACTGAAAGACTATGACCCAAAGAAAAAGGTATGTGCACATGAGTGTAAGGAGTTCTGGGTAAAAAGGAAACCTTGAAGACTGCTTCATCTCTAACAGTCTGAATGGCTCATGGAGTTTACAGCTAAGATCAAAGATAATTGTGCTTTTAGAGGAAAATCTGGTACTGCAGAGGAAGTTACAGCTTACAAAACTTGTTTCCTCTCCAAAGCAATTGCCTGCTAAAAGGAAACCCAGTCAAAGGAACCCACAATACCAAGCTTCTTCCCAGATTGTACATTTGAACTCATTAACTGAGATAGCAAAGGTCAATTCTGTTGTGAGGAATTAAGTAGTTATATTATGTAATACTTCCTCTGGACAGAAGGCATGATGTTAATGTGGCAAAAGCATCCTCAACATTTATAGGGGTTTTATATAGGTTCTCCAGCAGCTTAGCATTCTGACCAACTACTCAAATTATCTCCCTTTAATGGATTTATTCTGCAAGGAAAGCCCTTTTCTCTCTGTTCTTTTCATTTTGGCTCAAAGAAAAAGAGAACAAAACATTCTTTACCTCATGCGCCTCCCTCCTTTCAGAAGAAGGGAAAAGCATCCCATGGATCCTATGCTTTTTAACTCAGCAAGACTAATAAACCTGGAGTCTTCTTTGAATTCCTGTGTTTTCTTATCTGAAATGTCTTGAGGCCATTTTCTTCAATTATCTTAATTTTTACTTCTGCAGTTATTTACTTTGTAGATTGATAACTGTGTTACATGCTACAGTCAGATAAGTTTTCAAGCATCTTCCTACCCATCAAGTAAACAGTACAAGCGCAGTCAACACTGGAGTACTGGCTGCAATTCACATCATTTGTACACAGAGCTCTTGCTTTTATCTCCTCATATTTAATTTCTTTTGAATCGCCATTCCAGCACAATGTCTTTGGGCTGACACAAGAGAAGACAGAGATGGCAAAGTAAAACACACTTGTATATTCCATGTCAATATAAAAACTTGGGACCACCTGATGATATGGAAGGATTAGCAAACAACAATAAACTTAGGTTTAATTGCTGAGGGCTGGCCATTAATCCTACAATGTTTAGAGGAAGTATGAAGTGAGGCTTAAGTAGTTTAAAGCCAGGGGGAAGCACCTTGTCTGTGCTCAGGAAACAGCCTGAGATGAGCAGCCTCAGAGTTTAACACTGCATCACTGATAAAGTAAAGCCTCAGAGGAGCTTTTTTATCTAGTAACACAGAGGACTGGGAAGCTTCCTGCCGTTTCTCTAGAACCACTGTGCTGTGAGAAGTACTTTAATTTGGAGGTATTCAACATAAGCCTTCAAAGGTCTTATGAAATGACCTGAATTTCTCAGGCTTTCCTGCTAAGCTGATTGTTTCTGAAAATATCTTGAAAAACCATAACAAAAAACCCCACATCTTTATGAAAAAACAACCCCAATAGCAGTAACTGCTCTTGACACGATGAGAGTCTTAAGAACTCTCACCTTTTATACTGTATTAACTATTAGCTTATTCTTCCCAGACAAGTTAGAATATTGTCTTGGGACAGATAACAATGGCAGAGTTTTGACCTAACACTCACAAAGGTATCAGAATAGGTCACTGGGCTACTTCTGAGACAACTGTAGAACAATGTCAAAGACACAGTGCAAGTGATCAGTGGTATTTCCAAAGAAAGGATAAAAGTAGTCAAAACATAAGGTGATTAATAAATGCAATTGGCATGGCTCTTTAGATTTCATAAAGGCATGTTTTAGCATCAGCATTATGCCATTGCTCTATTTGAAACAAAAATAGTATGGCAGGGAGTCTGACTGCAAAGGGGAGAATGAAGGTCTCAAAGCTTGGAGTTTACTGGATAAGCCTCGACTTAAGCACCAACAAGCCTGGTTACTGGATTTAAGCAGAGAGAACTGAAAGTTTCTTCATCTTCAGTGATGAAAACCAGGCTTTGCAACCAGTTCAGCTTCTTGCGATGATTAGTAGGGAAAACCAGAAGAAAACATCTGCTCTCTTTTGCACATGAGCATCACTTTGTGACTGATCCCTTTATACAGAAGCCAGGGCAGTTTGAGAAAGTGATGAAAAACCCCTTCCAAACAGCAAGTTATCCTTTTGTGCTAAGAGGAGCTCCACAAGCATCACTTTTGTCTTTATACACACTGGTCACATAGAACAGGAAAGCAAAAAGTACAAATGAGGATCTCTAGCAAGAAGTAGACCCTGACTGATAGGATCAGTTCTGAATAGAACCCTCCCACAAGAACAAGCTTCTTTCTATGAGGGCTTCATGCTCAACTGCTTCTGATATCACAAAGCACCCATCAACAGTAAACAGGAAGAGTATCCCAAATGTCATTGTCAAGACAACAATCACTGTAGTGAAGTTTCTTATTATAATGCCACAATTGTCTTGAACACAGAGTTAAGTAAATTCTTAATGCTTTTGTGGATCACTAGAACATCTTATTCTATAAGCCAGCACATAGCAGGATAGCATAAGGCCAGGATATCAAGAGGAGATCCACATCTTTCATCTTGCAGATAAGACTTATTTAATGCCCAGTTCTGCTACTTCCTAGCATGAGGTTTTGGTACATACTCTAATCCCTACATCTCTGTTTATATCTGTAAAAAGAATGATCTCAATGCGCCTGACATATATATGAAAGCCTTATAAAATAAAGAAAAATGATGCAATCTTCCTTAACATCCCATTGTATTCATACAGACAACAGTCATAACAAATCCATTACCTATTAAAAATGGCCAGAGTGCCCCCTCCAGGATTCCCTTCACTATCACTATCTGGAAATTACTTTTTATGGCATAAACTGTAATAAAATTCACTTCTAAATAGTGAAATGCCCTCAGAGGCATCTGCATTCTGGTGCTCTCTACCCAGCATAGAACTGGATCTACATATTTCTAGCAGAACTCTACACAGCTCCTTAGAGCTAACATCTCTACCATCTGAAATGTCATTACTGCTGTCTAAACTCAGTCTTTTTTTCCCCACTCCACCCATGTCTCATCTCAAAACAGAAAAGGTAAATGGCAAGTAGCAGAGGTGACTGAAACACAAAGCACAAATAAGGCTTCTCAGGAACAGCAACACCAGGGACATATAGCTTTACCCTGAAACTATGAATAGAATCATAGACATACAGCAACAATCCATTCCTAGAGACCAGGAATGCTGAATGTCAACACTTTGCCATAAAAGCAAAAGAAAAGAAAAGCATCAGCAGAAATGAAAGAAAAAATAAAGAAAGCACTAGCAAAAAACCTAAAAAAATTCAGGCTGTGTAAACATCAGCATTTTGGTTTGGCCTGTAAATTAGAACTAAACCTTAGCCACCCTACATCACATTTGTCTGGCTTGCAAAGCAGCTGGGAAGTGAACTACACTGCTATCAGGAAACTAAACTGGAAATGTTAAACTATCCAGGTGTGTACCGAATGTGTTCCAACTGCTAAACTGAGAACAGAGATGTGAGGCAACATTAACATTAGAAAAAGACACAATTTTTCCCCTTTCTCTCCATGCATCAACTTTGCCACATGTTCTTCTCTCTAAATAACTTACATTCTGAGTTAGATTCATCATAGAATAGTTAGGGTTGGAAAGGACCTTAAGATCATCCAGTTCCATGGGCAGTCAGTCAAAGACACTTTAGACAATCTACTGCAATACTGCAAAGAGTTGTGGGTATTGTTCCATTTAATTCTTGGTTATCCCTTGAGTCCTGCCTAAGATGCTGTTAGAGATCCGAGATGTTCCTTGCCACAGATTGGAGTACACAACAACACTGCCTTTAATACCTCATCATCCACAAAAACTGCACAGATGGTAAATCACCATTCTGTCAGTAGAAGCACTACTAAGACATACATCAACCTTCTTGTCTTTCTAATTTATTGAAGGGACAGCACAACTTCCACCAGTTTCCTATAAATTTGATACCCTTACTCATCAGCTGAAATTGAGGAGTATTTAAGAGAAAAAATGATCATTTCATCCCAGTTTTCATCATAACCAAAAAGATAAGAAGTGAACCATCAAGAAATATATTTGGTTAAAGAAAAATTATATTTGCTTGTTTTCAGGGCTGTATAATCAGAAGAATCTGTCAGACCTTAAAAGTAAAGCACAACCACATCAAGATCTTTCCTAAAGCACCTTACACATCAGCATGGTCCAAGCTTTGCCTCTGGAAGTGCAATAAGCCAGCTTTCTCTTGTGTTGAGGACAAAGTCAATACATTTTGACCTGTCTCTTGGCCTTATGTGGGCTCTACTACTTCTACCAATGTGTTTCAAGTGCATTACATACAATTATCACCTGACAATTACACCATGATAAACCTCAGATTCTGGCTGTTACTAAACCACGCTTCTCACACCACCTGAACTGTGAACTGAACACAAAAACTGTGCTTAAAAGTACAATTTGCAGCTCTCTAGTAGAAAACAAGAAGGAGAAACAAGATCATTTTAGGACTTCCCTGAAGCCATGTCCCTTTCCTAATGTTGCCCAATTAAATAGATATTTCCTTACCAAAGAAGCAATACTTTCTTTCTCTTGAAAGCAAACCAAATACCACAGGATAGTTTTAGAGAGAAAAAAAAAAATCACATTTTTTAATTACTGTTAGTAAGCCAACATAGCATGTTGACTGTTTCCTAAGCATTTAGGCATAGTTATAATTAGATTTAATAGGGAAGACATGAAGAAAACCATGTATTTCTTTGTATCTAAAAAGCATTTTACCAAGTATAATTAGCACAAATGAAAAGGAATCCTAGCATTTCTGAAAGGGACATAATTTACTAATGTCAATGTGATGAGGATTCTTAAAGTCTTTTCCAAAATTGAGTGCACCATGACATACAATACTCGTTATGTTTTTTTCCATCACTCCAATTGCCTTAGTCTTATTCCTGCTTATTGAGGTTTTAAACCAGACGTTTTTAAAGAAATTTAAGGAATTTAAACATCGGCACTTGGCACACACTTAAACCTGTATGTGCTATCGAGGCACTTCTAAATCATAGAATGGTTTGGGTGGGAAAGGGCCTTAAGATCATCCAGTTCCAATCACCTTCCATGGGCAGTGATGCTTCACCCTACACCATTTCACCCAGGGCTCTGTCCAGTCTGGCCCTGAACACTGTCAAGGATGGAGCATTCAACACTTCCCTTGGGCATTCTGTTTCAGTGCCTGACCACCCTCACAATAAAGAGCTTCCTCCTTGTATCTAACCTGAACTTCCCCTGTTTCAGTTTAAACACATTATTTTATCTTGGCACATTTTAACAGGTTAAAAAAAACCCCAAACATTTACCTGAACACGAAGAACTAGATCTGAGAAACACTGCAGAAAATCTCTTTCTATAGCATAAGCATTAAAATGAAGCAGGAAACCACATGGCAGGAATTTTCAGATCAGAGATACATTAGCTTGAATATGCTAATGTTTTTGAGGTTTTATTGGCACAGAATTATAACCTCAGATAAGCTCACACACACCAGGTGTGCACAAGCAACAATTACAGAGTACTAGCCATGTGCACTACCTCCAGGAATCGAACTGCTGTGGATTGATTTGATTTACAAGTCAGAGCACAAAATACAAACAGCTACTAGCAGTAAAATTGAGAGAATTACATCTTGAAAAGCTACAGTAACAGACACTGCTTTGCATATAATGCATATTTATACATCCTGGAAATGCATGATTGCTGACAAACCTAACAATGTAAATTTAAAACACTGAGCATCACAAACAAAGTGTTAGCAATTAACTTTCAAATACCAATAGCAACATTTCCATATGCCAATCTCAAATCCATACACTCAACCCTTTATGAAAATCCTCCTATAAACAGCAATGTAACCACCTTTATTATGGCTGCTAAGCAGTTTCAGAACACACCTGAAAATTTGAGTTCCTAATGGAAAATGAAGGTTTTGTCAAGAACTAAATACTGGGAATCAACTTCCCTCCAAACTGAAGGGCACAAACCCAGGGATTTAAAGATTTGAAGGATTTTAAGCAAACCAATTTAGTTCTATTATTTAGGCATCAGTTGAACAACAGCCACTGCCAGATTTCAAGGTGGTTTAATTCTCTTTTCAACCTGATATCCAGTTACTTAGTTCTTATGTATGTATCACAAGCTACAAAACTCAGCCTTGCAAACCATGGGGCCTTCGTGCATAGTCTTTGATGAAATTTAATGGCTTAAATCCATCACTGTTGAAACAAACAGTAAAGAATGCAGCCTCACAGCATGGTGTGCACAACACTGCATTTTCAACATGCTCAGGAATTACCATGTAGGCAATTAGCTTTTTATGCTTTTAGATAAATGAGCTGAAATAAAGTCGCAGCATGTACTTTTCACTCCCAGGCATATTAAGCAATAAACAGAATAAATTAGAGGCACCAAATAAACATAGGTATACTAAGGAGAAGTTGCCAATTCTCTCAGCTCAGACTAGCTTGATCAGGTGGCTCTAAGGCTTACAGGCTACTTGCAGTTATTTGAGTGTATCATGTTTTGGTATGATTTGAGATGGTAGCAATTACTGTTCAATATACAAGAGCAGCAACTGAGAAACAGCGTTTAAGCCAACCGCGCAGTGGTGGTTGCCAAGAGAAATCTATAGCATTAACAGACAAATGTGGACAACAGAAAACACAGAAGGAAGCTTTAGACAAAGCCAGTGATAGCCTTGAGTACTCATTTTTCCCCTTTTATATCACTGCTTAGATTAAATTCTGCAATGAATAAAGGTGAGCTCGTCCTGACTGAAGATCTGAAACAGTTTTACAGGTATAATTTAACACAAAATGACATTACTATATGAAGGACTTGCCCCTAAACAGACACAGGTATGTAGTTGCACATATTATTCCTCTTACAGTTAAGACTGCTGATGTATGTTGCATGTAAAAAAGCAGTGAAGATAGACAAAAAAACTTTCTGTCTCTCTCTAGGAAAAACATCAAGTTTTAAATGCTCATAGACAAGCTTAAAGAAGTTACTTGAAACTTCTCAGTGCCATTAAGCAGCCAGATGGGACTCTCTCCACTTATTTTTTTGCACAACAGTAACTGTGTTAGCCATTCTCTTTTGATAGCAAATTTAAAAGCACACAGTAAACCTTCAGTGCTGATGGAGAGGTAACAAACCCAGCCCCCTTTCTCAGCAACCTTGTCACAATCTGAATTTCAGTAACAAACCTCATTCTCTGGCATGTTAACTCTCTGTAGCATCTGTCACTGCCTTGAATGGTTGATCATAAGTACCTCTGTAGTCATCTCAATGCTATTAAGCAGATGGCAGCCCTAAATCCGAATGATGTAGTACATCTCCCTGGTGGACTTTGTTTCCATACACTACCATTATTCTACAATTCCTCAGTGATAAATCTTACGTATTCTAGAGAACATTAAACACTGAACTGACAGTGACGATTTATTAGCATCCATTTCCCTTTGCTGTATTATTGTCTTCGCAAACACTTGTGTGGATCATGTGTGGAGCCAATAAGTGACAAAACCACTTTTGCTCAATTTGAAACATATTTCAGAGACTTGAAACAGATTAATTCTTCTTCATGCTGAAAATCTTTAAGCTTATCAACAAATTTTAATGAAGACTCAACTAAATGCTCCTGCTTCTTCCACAATACTCTTCTTTGGATTTTCACAGTAGAATTAACATCAACATCAGGCCATTAACACACTATTTTCTGCAGTAAATCCAAGTAAGGAATTACAGTTCTAGACACGCTTGGGGAAGTCCTTTAAGAGTCAGCTAGGTTGTGAAAGGATGCATACATGCTGGTGAGGGAAGCTGAAAAGCCTACATGCATCTGATATAGGGAATTATCATCACTAGGAACCACGAGTATGTTCTTTCACACTTATGTTAGACCATGAAGTGTAAAATTCCAAGAAAGACTGTTGTACAATTGCCCATGTTAAAGTACTACATGTGTATAGGGGAGAAGTATTATGGAAGAATTGCTGACTACATGTGAAATCTGTCCTACACAGCTGTAACATTCAGTCTAACCTTGCTGCTCTCCTTAGCTAGGCATTGAGTACCAGCCATAAATGATCACAGCTTTTGACAGCTCTATTACAGTAAAACCGCCTCAGCTACTTTAGAATCATAGAATACCAGGTTGGAAAGGAGCTCACAGATCATCTGGTCCAATCTACCTTGGCAAAGCATGACCTACACTAGGTGCCCCAGCACCCTGTCTGGCTCACTCTTCAGTATCCAACACTGAGGAATCCACCGTTTCCCTAGGAAGATAATTCCAATGGATGACTGTTCTCATTGTGAAAATTTTCCAATGCCCAAACCAGAATCTCCCCAGGAGTAACTTATGCTCATCATCCCCTGTTTTTTCCATGTGACTCCATGTAAAACAGGAGGCTCCATCTTCTTTGTAGCCACCATTTAAATACTGGAACATGGTGATCAGGTCTCTGCTAAGTGTTTGCTACCCTTTGGTTTTTCGAATTAGAACTATTTGTTTTGTGCTATTATAATAATATTGAAAGCCCTGCTGATGAACCATCCCTGGTATAAATATCTAACTATCCTCTGCAAAACACTATACACAATTTAATTACATCTCTTCTAAAAATAAATCAGTTAAGATGTTTAGTCAAGCTCAGTACAGCTCCAAGGGATATTTTGAAGCCTTTTTGTCCATGAAAAATAATTCTGCTAAAAGACATCTTCTCTTTGAGGCTTTGTTGCACAAAAAACAACTGCGGACAAGAAAATGCTTTAGAGGAAAAACAATTTTTTATAGGATTACAGGGCATTAAGATAGATGAGAACTTGGAGAACACTCTGATGTTTCTCTCCCTATTAGTGCTGTGATAGGTTTTATCTGAAGAGTCAGATTGCCACGCTTAAGCAAGAATAATGTCTGACACAACATCAAATAAAAGACCATTAAACTTTAAAGTAAACATTACTTGGTAGCAGCAAGCAGTTGTAGAAAGGAAGATTTTGCAGAGGCGTGTGAAATCCCAACTACAGCAATGCACAGAGAAATAAGAGTTTGCTAGTTTTTACATCTGAACATATCACCCACCCTAGTGAATCAGATTCAGTTGTTTCTGGGAAATATACTAGAAATGGCAAAATTACAAACAACAAAGGAGGGTCATGCTGTGTTGTACACTGAAGAATGCACTACCATACATAGATACCATAGATGTACTACCATGTAATGTCATCTTTTACATTTAGAAAACTTCTAGAGATCTCCAATTCTATTGAAATTTTCCACCTTTAACAGAAGAATCAGTATCAGCAAAAGTTTTCAAACAAAAACGAGTATTTCAACTGTCTTTACTGTATCACACATACATCATACACAATGCACACGTGCGAACATTAACAAATTTGATGAAGTGCAAGAAAAGGGTTCACATACTGAAAAGCTAAAAAAAAGCAAAATTGATGAGCAACCCCCCTTCTCAGTTTACTAGTTACTTCTCAAATTTCCTCTTTAATACACAATATCAATATCAGTCTTCTAGATTAATAGTACTTCTAGTATGTCTTGATATTGATTTCTCAAGATTACTACTTTCAACTTACAAATAAGTTCTTTTTCTCATGCTAGTCACACAAATGACGCATTTTAAACATCTGAATGCCTTCTATGTGCAAATGCCTTTTCGTTCCAGGCCTTATGAGGCAAAACATCCTGAAAGATGTAAAGCTAAATGATAAAAATGCTTTTCCTTAATTTCCTTCATAGCAGTAAGGGCATTGCAATACACCTACATTATAAATCTCTTAGCGGTTACAGAACAGCATTTTGCAATATGGGCTATTTGCTATTCAGATTCAAGACAGGAATGCCCTTCTAGGTAGCTCAGATGGCTGTTTATAGTTATTACTTTCTGCCTGCCAATACAATCCCAAAAAAATTTTGCCAAGCCAGAAATTATGCCAGAAAAAGATCAATGTCAATACCCCATGAGAAACATACAAGTGAATCATTTCTTGTTTTCTTCTGTCATGCAACAGTTCGTAAAGCTGGGGGAATGGAAGGACAAAGTAATCGCTCAGAAGCTCACGAATTCAGCACAGTCTAACACTGTATGTATTGTGGTACAATACATATATATGTAATTATACAGGTAAAACACAAAGAGTGATAACTTAATGAAGTATCTCCTTCCAGATGGCTAAGTATGTATACACAGCATATCTAAGACTACACATATCCTTATGTACTAGGCCTTTACAAGAGCAATTTCAATTTTCAGGAGATGTGCTTTTTGCCAATTGCAGTTCAAAGGAAAATTAGTGAAAACCTTAACATGGAAAAAAATCTGATCCAAGTAATGTTTAGTTTTGGCTTAGACAAATAACTTTGTAATGAAGTCCAAATGTTTGTGTGCAATAAACCCATTTACCAATACTAGAAGCAGTAAAACAGAACAGAATTGCCAACATAAAAGTTGAGGACTATTTTGGTAATTTTCTTTCTGGAAAAAGTCCATTACCAACAGCTGCTCTCTAAATGTAACATTCTACAGAGCCTCATGTTTTGCAGCTCCTACACTGTTGCATTCTTAACTTATATTATTCTTATTTGGTAGCTTGCAAGACTCTGTAGGAGCCAAGTATCAGACACAAAGGTATTTTCATTCTGTTAGTTCTCAGCAATAACGACACTTGAACTTCCCACTAAGCTTTTTCACATTATGTTATTGTATACAGAAAAATATTCATTTATAGAACAAAATTTTAGCTGAGTATATCAACACTACAGCAAAGCAGATGTCAGGTGTAAACAGCTTTGTTCTCAGCTTTGCTGTGAATAGTTCTGCACTATTTCAGATAAAACTACACTGTAGAAGTCTTAAATATTTAGCAGAAGGTAAAACAGTAGTATCTATTTATCAACATCACAATAGCCACCAATATAGAATGGTTTGGGTTGGAAAGGACCTTAAGATAATCCAGTTCCAAGCCCCCTGAAATAAGCAGGGACACCTCACACTAAACCATGTCACCCAATGCTCTGTCCAACCTGGCCTCGAACACAGCCAGGGATGAAGCATTCACAACTGCCTTGGGCAACCCATTCCAGTGCCTCACCACCCTCACAGGAAAGAGCTTCCTCCTTATATCTAACCTGAAGCTCCCCTGTTTCAGTTTAAAAACATTCTCACTTGTCCTACCACCCTTTCCTACTGTCATTTTCCCAGTGGGCAAGGCTTGAAACTCTAATTACCCGAAACCACCAAAACAGTAATGCAGAACTACAATATTTTAACCATCTTCCCAGCATTCTTGCTTCAATCATTTGAAGTTCTTTGCCATACAAGTTTCAAGAAGTTCCCAAGGACATTACAGAATCTGCTACCGATCAAACTAGGAATGCCTGGTCTAAGCAGAAAAGAGGGAGGATAAATAACTCCGTAGTAGGTGCACAAAGTTCCCTTTCCAGGCATGAACATTAGAAGGACCCAACAGCAGGGGTGAGCAGCCAAGCTTCTCAGTATGTCATGTGATATTTACCATTAAGTTCAAACTGTCATCTAACACAAGTAATTTGTACTACACAGCATTTCCCTCTAATTAGAAGACATTAGTATTCCTTGTAATTCACAGTGTTTCCAAGTAGCAACTCCCTTTAAGGAAGCAAAATGTGAAGAAAATAAATCATAAGTGCTTAAAAACACTGCTGAGAATGAAATGGGGAAAGGAACACAGAGAAAGATTCAGATTTGTCACAGAGACAATTCCACAGAGGAGTAAAACAAAAGGATGTACTTTTTTTTTACAGCCAAGTAAAGGCAAAACACTGGAATACAGAGAGGTTTAAGCTGCAAGAAAAATGCAATCAGCTCGTGCTTCAGATTTATGATTTAGCATCACTAAAACTGATTCAAGTTCTCATTTCTGTTACTTTTTGATCACTCAGCAACCTATACTTATGTGATACTAGAGAGAAATCTTATAAAAGGCTTGTTAGAGACAACATTTAGTGAGTTTTTGCTGTTAAAGATGAAATTGAAAGAAATTTAAAGTAAAACTAACTTCCCAACTGTAGAATATTTCAAATATAGATACAGCAGATTAAGACTTACCTTTGTGCTTGAGTGCTATAGCTGTTATCATAGGAATCATAGGTTTGTTCATCATAAGCAGTTCCATAGCCATCATCATACTCCTGTAATACCATAAAAGAAAGGTAGTATTAACCATAAGCACAGTCCAGAAACATAGTAACCTAGATCTAAATAGGAAGGAGTACTCTTCTGAAATGCATGAGACACAATAACCATGAAGTGGCAAAACGTTAGTGATAGTAATAGAAAGCACTCCCATTTAGGAGGCCATACACATCCAAGACTAAAGGTTTTAATTACTGGCAGTGTGCTTTGAAAAGATCTTTTTTTTGTTAACATTACCTTGTGCAGAGATAGCAAAAATACTTCACATCTCCATATACTTGAATTTAAGATGTGTGAGCCACCAACCTTCAAGAAAGCTCAGGGGAGCATCTCAAGAATCAAAACATCCTAATAAATATTGTGCAACTGACTTATTTCTGGTCAGTAAAGGCAATGCTCTACATAGATTACAGATGGGAAAGAAATTCTCTAGAGATAACACCAGTAAGAATGATTGTTTTACTGTTCTGAATGCCCTCAATATAATTTTCAACTTGTGGGAGTTTAGCATGCATTAACAAAATAAAAGCAAGCATTTCTTATCTCCCACGTTATTCACACTATTTAAGTATACCTCTGTACTAACACTCTTCCCAGAATAGCACTGGATTTAAATAAAGTTGAACAAGCCACTAATGCCAACTACAAGCTACACAAGTTTAAGATAAAAAACAAGTGACAATGATACCAGGTTTTTCCCAGAGAAGGATGAACTACAGAAATCCAAAGAACTGTCAGCAATATGTTTCATCCAGTAATAGAAATAAACATATGGAAAGCAGAAACAATGCTTCCTTTGTAGTAATTCCTAGGAAACCCTAATATTCAAATCTTATCTAAATACATGGCAGATCCCTAAATATACACTGAGGGATCTTGTCCAGTTTTTCTGATGAGAATGACTTGATGAGAAGATACTTTGAAGATATACAGACCAGGAGAAATTAAGATCAGGCATTATCATACATAGTGTTTTCAAAGTAGGTGCGTATCAAATCCTAGCAATGTAGATAGTCTCATGAAAGAAAAAGCTCTTTACCAGGAAAGGGAAGCTTCAAGAACCTTTCAGTGATGACAGAAAACAAAAGGTGACTAGCAGCATCAATTACGTAGGGATGACAAATGATGCATTGTCCAACCCCAGCAAAACACATCTACATTTGTAATTGACAGCTTTCTAGATATTCTACAGCAGGAGCCAGTGATATCCTCAAAACAACTGACAGGAAACTGAATTTGCAAAGAGTTTTTAGCATTTTTTTCCAGGAAAACCAGGCCATCTGCCCATCAGCACTGTTTCACCACCACTAGATCAGTAAGCAGTATTGTTTCCAGGCAGTGTTTAGTAGACGGGTGTTTACGAATGTTTGCCAGTACAAATGAGTGACAGCCTATTCCTAGAGCTGGAAGAAGAAACGAGGACTCTTTCAATTGTCTGTTGTAAAGAGATCCATGGATAAATAGTCCCACTTGAAAAGGAAATGCATTTATTTCTCTTTAGGTAATCCACTCTCCTGAAACTAAAAATTAAAACAGAGTCCTAGTATTTTCTTGCCCTTCTGATAAAGACATATATTATTTTTGATGAGCCATCACTGAACCCACAATCCTGGCAGTTATTACAAATAAGCACTTTATTACTTATTGATGCAATGCACAGACATCTGTTAACAATACAGACACTGATCAACAGCAGAAACTGTCTGAGCCAACTTACTTGCTCTGCTCCAGAACATTTACATGGCCTTTTCTCTCCTCTCATAGAATCTCCCAACTATGAACCAGCCACCCCTAAGAGGACCTCCCAAACTTCAAACCATGCACACCCAGCAGTAGCAACAAATGAAAGCAGAGAACTGAAATTAATCTTTTAACACGGTAGGAGAGCTTTGCTTAAGCAATCAGTCCTATTCACATTTACTAAGAACTGATCATGAAAGAAAAGGGGAAGACAGACTATGCTGAACTTATGTGTATCTATAACTTCTTGAAGACAAAAGAACAAAATAAATGTGAAATAGGAAGACCCTTAATAAGACACTTAGCAGAATAAAATAGGTTTTCAATAGGTTTTCTGTTACCTGACTTGAGTGTTTCTAGTATCAGCATTTCTCTTCCAAAGAGATGCGGCCCAGAACTCATTACTGTTCACCATTTGGTGTTAATAAATTGACTACTGCAAAAATTAAGCCCTGCATTATTACATTGTTGAAGGTGGCTTTGATTGCTTTGAGAAGGGAAAGGTGTCTGGTTTGTAGTTTATACGTGGGACACTTGTCACTCGACATTAAAAAGATCAACTTGTGCTGTTACAATTACTACAGTCTTCTCAAACAGATCAACTCTTCCTTTTTATTGCTGTATTTATAAAACCAAAACAATGCATTAAAGCAACAATAAACATCGGGAACATGCTGCACAAATCAAACAGGCTTAAAGAGCTGCTCTCAATGGCTTGTTCTGTTAAGAGATAAGACATTTTAATTCCAAAACACTTGTTTATTGTGCACTATTCCCTTGAAGTAGCAATTAGGCAGGGACAGCTGAAGTATGTTTCAGAGCTTTCCTTGAATTATATCTGACACTATTTTCTCAGTACCTGAATCCTCTCTTTCAGGTTACAAATAAGGTTGGTCAAGGCAGAATGTTTTACATTTTAGATTAAATCCACACCACCTGAGTATTTCCCTTCTGAAACAAGCCTCTTGTGACTTCAATACATGATTTAGTACCTGGGTGAAACATCCTTGGCCATCTTGCCTGTTTCAGTACTGTAAAACATCATGCTAACTTAAATTAAAAATATCATGCTTACACATATATACTGAAAATGGACAAGACAGAACCTAAGTATGGATATCCTGTACTAAAGTACATCACAACTTCACTGACAAGTGTTACACAAACTTAAGGGTATTATACAAGAATGACATCTTCATAGGAGTATTTTAACTGCATCTTTTCTGTTGATTTTTAAGGATGTTTCAGGTATTTATAAAGGAATTCATTTTTGTATTTAAAGCTGTAGTGTTTTAACTGGATGACATAATTTATGTTAATACTACCATGAAATGCATACAATGGACTTCCCTCTCCAATTACAAAAGTCTACAAATAGCTCTTCTTAAAAGTACTTCATACACAAAGTTTACTGGTGAAGCTGTATTTCCTTCTCAAAAAGAAAAAAACCAAAGCCCAAGCAAGATCATATTCTCATCCCTTGAATGGAAGCATTTTGTTATTCATTATTCTACTTTTCAGACTAACCTAGAAAACCGAATCTCAGATTTAGTCTGATCAAGAGCCAAGCGTGCTGTACAGTTTATGCTTACAACAAAAACATATAAAAAAGTGAGCTGAAAATGCTGAAGTACTCTTAAACTACAGATATTTTCCACACAACGTATAAGACATCAGCAAGGAGGATAAAGAGCCATTGATCAGACCTTTTTATTTCAGTCTTAAGAATCTTCCCCCAAAGTAACAGAAGAGGTAGAATTAGAAGACATCCTCTGAAAATATTAAACTATTCTGTAAAACCTCAAACCTTATTAACATCAATATTAAGCCAGCCTGTAAGCCAGAATTCTATATTTCCTCTTAAAGAGAGCTTCTGCCTGCAGTGGTGTCATTGATTACACCTGCAGTTGATATAAATCCACAGAACACCACTGGTAACAGTAATTGTTCAGTGGGAAGGGCAGAAATTTTTCATGAACAGAAGCAAAGGCAATGTGTAAATATGCATCCTTCAAATATATTAAATACTAAGTTACTAGCACTGGTCAGAATGTGATAAAAGCAATGAAAGCAGTCTTTGTTAAAACCTCTGCAATACCCAAACCATTATAAATCATGCTAAGCCTTGCTCATCAATGTTTCTTTCCAATAATTAAGTACTTTAAACATAGCCTTGCTCATGGGGAATAGGAAATGGTGGCTTTAAATTATAATCTCCTGACAGTGACAGTGAGAGACTCGTGTTTGGGCCCTCTTTAGAGGAAATTAATGTTCTGAAGAGAACAAGCCAGAATCAGAAAGAAAGAAGAGGGTAAAAAGTTAATTTTTAACAAAAGGTTATTTGTAGTGCTGGAAAACATATCCTGAAAGCAATAAGAAATCAATTTTCCAGCTCTCCCTAACTAAAGAAATCCATCCAAAGGAAAAAAAAAAATAAGGCTGTTATAACTACAACTAAAAGGTTGTTTCTTTTCCTCGTCATTCTCTGAAATTAATACTTACATCAGTACTTTATTACAGAACACCAGAGGAATGACTTTTTAGACAGACTACTATACTCAAAATGCTTGTGTAGAGATTAGCTTGGAGAAAGAACATGAGATGACATCAACGCAGTGCAATGAAGTGGGCTTTTTTTTTGGTAAATTACAATTGTAAAGGGAACAGCCATTTTGTTGTGTAGGAATAACATCTCCCCATCATTTAATCAACAGGGAATATGGGGCAATCAAAACAAATTCAGGCAGCTAAAGTCTGAGTGATAACATTAAGGACATTAGCAGGAAACGCACAGACTGTAAGCTCTCATTTTGTACATTTTCATCTGTTTTCATCTAGAAGGAGCCTAGTGCATATTCAAGCAGAACAAGTAAGGTACTCTTGGAATGAGATGTACTTCTACATCTTTCATGTACCTCAAAAAACAACCTAGAAGAGACGCTAATGAACATAGCAACAACATTTAAACCAAGCTACTACCAGGTGAAAACAATTCTGTCTTTCAATATACAACAGAGCAGCATCAGTATCAGGAGGACAACTCTAGCTCATTCAAAAATATAAAGTCAGAATGTTGTCAACTTAGACAAGCAGCTTAAACTAAGATTTAACAGGCATATTTTAAATGCACATTGTAGGTGAACTTTCAACTTTGAGACAGCCAGCTGGAAAAGCTTTTCAGCCTTTCCTCCAAAGTATTCTACTGTTCCCACAGCCAAAGTTGCTTGAGTTCCCCAAAAACTGTGGGTTTTCCACATTTCTTTCCATCCGTAAAACATTCAAAATAAACACCCCAACTTAAGGGACTTGAAGCTTTTTTACATCTTTTTCTTGCTTGTCCTATTCAGCATGAAAAAGAACACTGGAATTAGAAAAAAGCCAAGAAATAATGGCTTGATAACAGCTTGCTTTCCAGAAGTCCTACCTGAATTCACCCTGACTTTAGGAATAGACTCACACTCCTGAGAAGCCAGAACTCAGTAAATACATTGCTTAAAAGGTGTAATATTTAAGTGGAAACCACAGTATTATTTACAAAGGGGAACAGAGAATAGACAAAAGATTGTATCTCTTGTTCTTAGAGAATGAAGCTACTTTAAACCCTTTTCCAAACCCTCAGTTATTTTGAGCCACATTCAAAATAACTGAGCAAAGAAAAGCATTTGAAATCAATGTTGCCTGTTATTAGTGATCCATCAACGTTCAGAAGACCGAGGCAAATTAAAACATGGTGTGACTCCTGCACAGTGAATTACAATTATACTTCAGCTTTATGCAGGGAGAACATACATTCTTTTCGAAGTCTTATGTCATTTGGACTGGCACTGCTTAATATTCTGCTGCTTCAAGAAGCATTAGGGGTTTTCTATTAAGATGTTTGGGCATATTTTATATGGTATACAAAGATTTTTGCTCCTTTCCCCCAACAGATCAGTCCTTCAATTTGAACAGCAAGCAAGTAAATAAATACTGAGAAAAATGTCTACTTTAAAACTAGGTCACCATGCCAAATGAGCATTGTATTAACAGCCCCAAGCAATTGCTTTCATATAATCTTAATTTTCAGTTTTTCAAAATCTAAACTAAATATGATTTCAACAAGGGTCCTGCCCCTCTGCTCTCATGAGACCTCACCTGGAGCATTGTGTGCAGTTCTGGTGTCCTCAACATAAAAAGGACATGGAACTGT
>JBCJKH010038504.1:0-13352 GCA_039877255.1 Loriculus beryllinus
TGTGAAAATACTCATATATAATTTGCCATACTTATTGTTCAAGAGAAGTTGTCCAATGTATCAATGCTGGACTAAATGTTTGGTTGCTTTTTCAAATCAGTTCTATGCAATGCCTACTGATAAACTGCTCTTAGCCACAATGCTCAACAGATAACAACAGAAGGGTGTGAATTAAGCTGCTGTTGTAAAAAGAATGAATCTATGAATTCTGTTTCAGTGAACCAAAATGGATTTTTATATTGGTTGCCTAATGAAGCAGGGTTTATATAATCACTCTTAGGAGATGAATTGTCATTCTACTTGACCATCCTGTCTAATAATTTTTTTTAATTAATTCATCAACTACAATGAGATGAGACAAAAGGTTAAATGATAGAGGTCTCAAAGATTAAATTACCACAAGTATTATGAAACCTCATAGCTCAGAAACTATCCTTAGCTGAGGAAGGGATGCCATACAGTTCTGCATTTCACTAGAAACAGGAAAATATATTTAGGAGAGAGCTGTGGGAGTCCCAGCCATAGAGAAAATGACAGCAGGGAATGCAACCACAAGACAAATCCACTAGGAGATCCTCCTTTCCGAATTCTCTTGCACACTGTGCACCTAATTTTAAAAGACTGGGGTAAGGATCCATTGTTGTACATTGTATAGCTGGTTTTGATAATTTTCATGTGTTGTGATTATAGAAGTAAAATAAGTTCTGGCTTGCCAGTGAAACATTACAGTGTGTCATATGATTGGAAAGCCCTTATAGGAAAGGAAGAGAGGACCTTTTATTGATTAATTTACTAAAGGTACAAATCAATATCAAGTACAGATAAGGTAAATTTTGACTTTTAACACAGAACCTGTGTGTTCCTACTCTCAGTATTGGTGAGCCTCCTCCCCACAGCAGGTCTCAACTTTGATTTCCATAAAACCCACAATGTTACAGACTGGAGTGCGCAATGGTGCTGGAAAACAAGAAATTACATAGGCAATAGCTGCTGCCATTTGAATATAGTAGCATCCAGAATTAATTTTGGCAAATCCTATTTCTGAGAAAATGATTTCTACTGTTAGAAGCAAACTTTTTTCTTTTAGCTTAGCAAATCCTGACTCTGTCAGTAAAAAACTTTAAAAAGTATATATGCATATAAATACAAACAGATAAATATATATATATATATTAACAATTTATTCTCTCCTATGAGTAGGAAGCAACAAATGTGGATACAGGAGAAAGGTATTAAATTGTTTTTATTGCATTTCTTTTAAATATACAGTATGCCAGTTCAGCTCCAAGAGGCATTAAGTGAAAGAGCCTAAAAGTAACGTACACAAATTCAAGCACAAATAAAAGCAAATTCAACACTCACAAGCACCTCTCAGTAACTTGACTTCTATTTCCAAGTCAGAGCTGTGTCTAGGGAACCTAATATTTTAAAATGAATTTGTAGGCTTCTTATATTTCTGTTTCTGCATATGGTATCTCAGGATTCATTTTATTTTATTATTTTATTTATTTTATTTTATTTTATTTTATATTTTATTTTATTTTATTTATTTTAATTTAATTTAATTTTACTTTATTTTATTTTATTTTATTTGACAGCCAGAAGAAGAGTTTTGTAATTATTTGTTGTTAGGTACTACACAGAAAAGAAATACCAAAGGGAAAATGTGGGAAATGGTGAAGAGAATGGAGAAAATAAAAAAAAAATAAATCCAGAAACATATTATGGCTGCAAGGCTCAATAACAATAATTAAGGGTCATGTTTCTAATTATATTGCAAGATTGTCATTGGTTTTTTGTACTGAATGTTTATGGCATGTACTTTTCCTCCATTACTCTAGGGAAACACTAAATCTGTTTAAGTAACACCAAAAATAAAAAAGGATAGAAAAAGGTATTTCTGAGTAGATTTCTCAGATAGCCTGAAAAAAGGCTCATTATTTACCACCACAGTCAATAACAGCTTCCCACACTCTACCACACACATGAAACAGTCCCTATAAAATGTCCCAAAGTTATTAGGATTAATAGCAGAAGATCAGATCTTTTAAATACTCTGTAAAAATAGGTAGTTGCTCTGTAGCTGGCCTGGCTTTGAAAGAAAATCATTACCAGCTTTATCAAAAAGGTGTCCTTCCACAATAGCCTGGAATAACCTTTTGTCTGCTCCAAGTCAGGGACAGAAATACATTCATTTTCTGCCTAGGACTCAACATGTGCAGTTTTTCCATGCATGTTCTCCTGACTTAGGGTAGGAAGAGCTGTAACAAACTGGAGGGAAGGGAAAGGAGAAGGAAAGGGAAACTGTTGATATGGGCGTTTATTCTATAACATGCGTGAGGCTTTATTGTATACATTCTGAAGGAGGCTTTCCTGCTGAGGCACTGTCCTGCCTGTTTATAGAATCATAGAATCATAGAATAGTTAGAGTTGGAAAGGACCTTAAGATCATCAAGTTCCAACCCCCCTGCCATGGGAAGGTAGAACTCCCACTAAACCATGTCACCCAAAGCTCTGCTCAACCTGACCTTGAACACCACCAGGGATGGAGCATTCACAACTTTCTTGGGCAAAAAAAGAGTGGCTTAAAAGAGGTTCGAATCAACCACTGACTTATCCAGTAACCTTATACTAATAATTTACTTTCTGCCTCGGCATCCAGGTAGTTATATGACCTTAGGCAAATTAAGGAATTGCTCTGTAAAGTTCTATATCTAGTAAATGAGGATTAAAGTACTTCCTGCCTTAGTAGTGGTTGTTGTAGGGAAAAACACATTAAAGTTCACAAGACCTTCAGTTATTATTTTAAAAGGGTCCGTGTGGGCATCATTCTTCTATAAGGTGCCACTGGATTTAATGAAAATTAATGACTTGCAGTGAAAGACTTAGTGGTTATTAAATATACATAAGCACTTAATAGGTTGTGTACGGCTTGACTGTAACATTTTCTTTGTTTAGTTGTTTTTTTTTTTGTTTGTTTTGGTTTTTTTTTGTTTTTGTTTTTGTTTTTTTTTTTTTTCTGGGAAACTCAGATTATTATTATTTGATTTTTTTTTTTCTACCTGCAACTTCAGATATTACATTGCTTAAACATCTTTAAACGTCAAGTGTTCTGACACTTAAAGACAAAAATATCTAGTGCTGACAAAATATACCCTGCCCATGCAGTAGAGCAATCCTGTTTGCCCAGTTTGGATATGAATCACACTAAATGACTGAGTTATGCACAGTATGCAGTTGCAAGGTTGACACTGCACCATGCCTACTGCCACAGTGGGTGCCACCCACACTCACCATTAACTCAGTTAATGTACTGGTGCTCACACAAAAGCTGGTGACCTGTGAGCTCAGCACTCTCCTGGGTTTAATACTAAAAAATAACTTATGGAGTGACTATTAAAAGGCCACAAACAATAAGTGGAATTGGGAGGGAATAGGAAGAAGACAAGAAAGGAAAATATCTCAGGTTCTTTTCTCATTTAAAATGCAGTCTTTGGAGAAAATGTCATTTAGCACAGATAAAAATGCAGTGAGCATTTTTACAATGCTGAGCAGGTGTAAGTAATTTTTCCTTATTAGTACAAATGGGTTTCCCATGTATGTGAATCAGCTGGGAATACTGAATGCTGAAAACAGGTAAGGAGAAGGTGAATTTGGAGAAGGTGGAAAGGAATGTTTTTAATAGTGAGCAGTCTGGGGTTACAGGAATACTGAAAAGGCCTTAGGCGGTTTTAGAAAAAGAAGTTTCTGCAGCAGGATGTTGGAAAAAGGCTTTAAGAGGCCCATGGTTTTGTAAATCTTTAAGTGAAATCCATTAGAACCAGGAAAGGCACTGCAAGTCCCATGATCACCAGAAGGAGCCAAAGCTTGCTGTTATTATAATAGACTAATTAGGCTACATCAGAAGTCAGCTCTTAGACTGTGGATGATGCAGTTCTGCACAAATCAGTTAAAAGCTTCTCAGTAGTGGAGACAACATCAAATTATGCTGCCAATACATTTAAGAGGCTAGGCCCAGACTGCTACAGGAAAGGGAAATAAAATGCAAGAGACAGAATTAGGGTAGATAGTTAATGAGAGAGTAATGGAAAAATCATACTTAATTGATTAATTAATATTTGCTGCTCCTGTTAGCATGGTATAGGCAATTGGGGGATGCAACTTTTGTTGTTGGAATGGGTCACCTCTGTGTTTCTTAGCAGAAGTTGCCAGTCCACAGACTTCAATACTTCCCTTGAGTCTAGCAGCAGCCAGCATGGCTTTCTGGGGCTTTGGCAGGGAGGTAGTAGGAACACTGCTGTTCCTAGACAACCCAGGTTGATGGCCGCATACTTTTCCAAAATAAGGGTTGTTACACTAGACATAGACATGAATTAATCTAGTGTGGTTCTCTTCAGGCTGTTCACCACGGTTAAACATAAGTTCATTAATGTTATGGCAATTATTATTCATATGCTTTAGCTTTTGGGAGGCTAATCTAGAACACAAGGGACCAAAAACGTGTAGCAATTGAACAGGAAACTGGTAACATTTACAACAAAAAGTTAGGTAATTCTGACTTTTTCCTGAAGAGCACAGCGGCTGTACACCTATTTGTTCATCATCCTATTCTCTTTGGTTGATTGTTAACCCTTTAGTGCTACTGAAACATCCAGCAAATAGCATCTGCCTTGCTAAAACCAGGTAATCATCCACTTCATTCATGGGCTTACTAATGCTTTGATGTTATATGTGGTTTAGTAACACACCCTGTCCTACCTGAGATACCCTCACCTCCTCCTGTAGTCACCATTCCTGTGGATGGAAAGCCTTGGGAGCACAAGACGTGCCCAGCTTGCCTGACATTTTGTCATTCAAAGGGTCATACATGATTCCAAAAGGTCGAGGACAAAAGCATGTTGCTACAGGTGAGTAGACATTATCTCATCCGTGTGATGCAGTGCTGTCAGCAGCACTAGAGATATGTGCTGAGCAGAGGAATATCTAAGTTATAATCTAGTTTATCTCAACTAAGGCAGGTGATGCATTGTTCTTTCAGCAGCAGCACGGTGGGACTCATCCTTCATGCACTGCAGTACCTGAGGATCATTTCAGTGGTTTATGGCACCTAGTAGAAAGTCAAGATTTGCTGGGGGGAAACAGGAATCAGCCTGAAAAACAGTTCGGTTTTATAAGGGAGGGGGGGATGAGAGAGGGGAAGAAATTGTAAACATGACAAATGTGCTGTACATTGAGGATTTAGGATGTTTTCATGTCAGTGTGTTTTAGAAAGCCACTGGTCCCTAGCTAGAAGCTGAATTTTCCACTTCACCCAGAGCACAATATCTGATCAAGTGTTCATGCTCAGCTCCTCATGCCGCAGAGTAATCCAGGATAGATTGCAACAGCTGTTTTACTCAGTTGCTGTAGACTAACAGCCATATGCACATTGGCAGCTTTTCTTTCCCCTCACAAAAACACTGATATTGAAAGTGCTGTGTTACCATAGCACATGGTTGCTTGGTCTTGCCTTCTGGATATGTACCAAGCCCTGTTCAAAAGGACCCTAAACACTCTGAAAACTTTATCATGGGCCTGATGGTACCTCATAGCAAAAGATATGAGCATGGACCTGCTGAAAACTTGATCATGGGCCTGATGGTATCTCATAGCAAAAGACATGAGCATGGACCTGCAACCACATTGCAGTTATGCTAGATGTACTCTTCTGTTCCTTTTATAATGCCAAAACCATCAGCAATGTGACAGTACTGAGAAGGTGGCCTTGGAATACTCTGGAAAGCAGCTTATTCTGAGATAGGTGACCTGGCCTATGTAGTGGCATGTTGTGTTGCTACATCAGGTTAGAAGGACCTGAAGAAAGAAGGATCTTACAGCCCACAGACACAGCAAGAGAAAAAACAAAGCGGTTGAGGAGTACTTGAACTTGGACTGTCAGAAAATAAGCACTATCTCTCCTTCAATTTCTTTCTATATGGCCATAACACCATACATATCAGCATTTCCTATTACTTAATAGGTAATGCTATCTCATTGTCCAAGAAAAAAGAACAGATAGAAACAGATGTTGATCCTCATCAGGGTCAAGTTCAGCTTTGATTTATACAAAACCTTGTGAGATAATAATTGGTCCTGAAATGAAGCAGGAGTGGTATCTCAGTTCCGCACTGGAGAGAGAGAAAGAGATCTCCCAGGATAAGAGAAATGCCAGTGTACAAGCTGGGGAGAAGTTTGTCACTGAGTCTAAATCTGTGCATCAGCTCCTGGAATGTCAGTGATGAGGTTATTACAGGGTTAATAGGATCCATGGTGACTATGAACATCATCACTACAGAAAATACATTACAGATGGCCTGTGCCATCTGATGGCATCCAGAGCAAAATGTAAGATGTACTCTGAAATTTGCTACTTTGTGAAAAACTCTGCTTTCTGGCAGTGTAAACAGCAGTCAGGCCTTGTGCAGGAGGTCTCTGCAAGCTTTCTTACTCCTGCCCTTACACTTCAGTGAAGGATTATGTGTATTTTCCCTGGCTTCTTTTTACTCTCCCTTCCTTGCAGTGATTCTTCAGAATAACTAGCATTTCATTACTGTTGCACCCAGGGGCTTCAGACCAAGGTGATGCTCCATTGTGTCAGGGTTTTCTTCTGACCTGAGAAGTTCTCTGCTTCATCTAGGGGAGGTCTCTGCCAGAAAAAGGACTAATCAAAACTTGGAGGAAAAATACTTGTACCCTACTTTGATAATGATGTCCAGAGAGATGTCAACTGGCCTCCCGGGATCTCAGAGAAACCTATGGCAGAAATATGAAGTGACTGCAGACTCACCAAGCACCAGATCTGACCTTTGAGAAAACCCTTTCTTAGAAAGCTGTAGAAATAGGTCAACCTAAGTGACAGATCTGGAAGATCATAAAATCAGGTACCAAAGCCTATGGAGAAAACAAATGGTTTGGGGGTAAATTTGGCTCTGTAGTAGGTAATAGAGTTTTTTGGCTTCTTCACACAGCATCTCAGACTTAAACCTTCCAAATAGGCTCACCTTACCCTATTCAGGTTAAGAATATAACATTCTCTTCTTTGAATCTCTTCCCCCACTCTTAGGGGGGCAGCTGCCTTTACTGAATTCCCTTTTTCCCCTCTTAAGTAGGAAGTCTTTTAAGCCTTTTAGCTGGGAATTAAACTTCTATCGCTCAAGGCCATTAGGAGTACATAATTGCATTAGGTATAAGGCCAAATTGTCTTACTGGATATTTAAAGCAGCCATATACTCCATCACAGGTATGATCCAAGTTGACCATATGCGGTAGCATGGATCCCTCCCTCAGGCAGTGAGATACATAATGCAGTTGGATTCCTGTCATCAATGGTGGCTTGGCTTGCTCAGCATCCAGAGAAATGCCAAACCCACTCCTTTTCCTGTGCCCGACTCCTGCAACCTCTCCTCTCCCACATCCCAGGGTTGCTAAGCAACCTCCTGCGAGCAGCAGTGGAGTGAGCAAGAGCTGTCAGATTTATAATTTTTTTTTTTTTGTCTTAAAGTAGCAATGTCTCCTATGTAACTAAAAATTATAATCAGGGATTAATTGTTAGTTGAACATTACAATTAGGCCAAATCTTCCGTCCTCTCCCCATTCCCTCGTTTGAAATCCTGCCTAATTTCAGAAGACCCAGGAAATGGTTGCACCTGAACAAGTGAAATGGAATAAAGTTTGAAGCCAGCTCTGTATTTTACCTTTGCAGCAGGTTTGGAAATGAGGACACCAGCAAGGGTCTCCCACACTGCTGAATTTAGCATCTGACAAACTGCAGGTAATTGAAGCTGGTTATGCTCAGGGGGTTGTATTTGCCAAAGGCAGGGGAATTATATACCTTTAAAAATAAAACAATGTAAATGTAATGATTGGCATGTCTAGGCTATGCCAACTATAGTTCTTATGAACTGATCTTCTGAGGTGGCAGAAATAACTGTATCAGGGACAAAACAGCATTGACATCTGAAGTCAGCATGAAGTAGTGTCTCCTCCAAACACAATACATTCATACACACATATATACAAGGAAATCAAAGTCAAATACAAATATAAGATGGTACTGAGATGTACATTCAGATTTAAATTTGCTTGTTTGAATAGTGGATCTCAACTGGGAGAAAACAACCACCCGTATCCTCTTCATCCAAACTACTGATGAAGACTAACTCTTGCTTGACTTTATCTGGCTCTAGAGTATTATGGAGGTTTTATAAATCTTATATAAAGGGGCATCATAGGTAGGATTTATAATAGGTAATATGTAATTGAGTCATGAATACAGATTTAACATGAAACATAGATACATGTATCAGAGCAATTCAGATAGAAAAATGAAGATCATTGCGAGGGTGGATGACTCCCACCTTCATGTAAATTTATTCATTTATAATAATAATAATAATAATGACCCTAAGATGTAGACTTTATCCTACACTTCAGAGAAAGGTGAAAGACACTAAGAAATTAGGTTGTTATTGTGAAACTAATCTAAGGAAAATATCTTTCCTGGATTCAAATCTCTTGATTTGTGTAATTAGGTTCTGAGGTGTCTACTGTTTAGACAATATGGGCTGCAGAACCAGTGACTTCTGCTGCTTCTGTCTGAGATAGTGTCATGGTAGTCTCTTCAGCTCTGTCTCTTCAGACTATTGTCTCTTCAGGACTTTCCTGACCACATTTGATATTTCAGCAAGTTGCTTGGCCTGATGATTCATGAGGTAGACATGTGAACACAAGGCATGAGGCACAACCCTTGAGCCTATGACCAAAGGCTTTCAGAGAAAGAAACACAGCCCTTACCTATTTCTCTTGAGACCTGAGCATAGAAGAATGTGTACATTAAACGGAAGCTTTAATCTTTATATGGCACCCCTTAGGAAAGGAAAAATCAAAATATGCTCCGCTAAAACCCTCCTCATCTCAAGCAGAAGTTGGTAAAACTTTCTGAATAATAAACAAACAGATTCACACAGTAGTGTGTGCTTGTGAACTCACAATTCAAGTGTAATTTGCTGCTACCTTATGGGAGTACAGTCTTTGCTTACTGATTATATTCCAGTAACAGTGACAGACATGCATGCTTGTGATTCTCAAACTTCATTAACTTGTACCAAGTTTGTATTCACTATTCATTACTTGTTCTTTATTGGCTTTTTTGGAAAACAAAGTTATGGAAAAGAAAAGCTTTGAGGCCAAAACCACACCAGTGATAATTATGGGAAACAAATACTGAGTGAGATCATTATTCATCCACAGGTAAATAGGGGAGTGGGAAGGAGGAGTGTTTGAATGATTCACAAACCTAGGGGAAGAGAGCTTGATTTTTTTAGTTTTATCCATTTTAATCAGATTTACTGGCTGTGCATCATACTGAGATGGTCTTACCTTTTTTGAGCACAGAACATGTATTTCTTACAGCAAGGAACAGTTATTAAAATAATTCCTTCTCAAAAATAACCCTCTTTACCATCTACACTCCCTTATCTGTACAGGGGTTTGCATAATTTTCAAGCTAAACATGTAAGAAGTCAGGTAATGATAGAGCAGGTGTACCTTGGGAGAATTAAATTATGAGAGTCAATAAACAATTATGGAGTAGCATCTGGATGATTGAAAGTATGTTAGAAGCACTAATAGTTACAGAAAATAATGATTCTTCTGCTCTATGTGTATGTCTTTTTATGTCTAAGGCATAGGCTTACAGTTTCAATGGTTTTGTGGGTTTGAAACTTCATAAATAAGATCAATGTTAAGTTTACACTGGTGCTGTCTTAAACTCTGGTAACATCTAGCCTTTGCAGTACCAGAAGTTTATACTGTAGCAGCAAGGAACAGAGATAATCCTTGTATCAGAAGATGGAATAATTTACGTTGATTCCAGCAAGGTTTGTATGATGCCATACAAACTTAATTCTTCTTAAACCAGAAGAATTTTTCATGAAGTTTAGGAATGTCTGGTTCTGATTTGTGGCATCTTCTTTCACTACTATTACTGCATTAATCTCTTATATATCAATAAAAGTTTATACAGCAGATGAAAGGAACAGACCCGTTGCTGGACATGACTGTAAAGACCTGAATACTTCAGAATGTCAAAACTCAAAAGAATAATGTTTCAGAATTAGATGGCATCATCTAAGCTCTTTTTAAGGCAGGATGCATTTCATCTTCCCACTTGTGGTTTCCTGATCTTGTTGCTTGTTACAAGTGTCTTTAGTGAAGATATGAGCAAGCTTTGAGGCAAGCTGTTAAAGGCAGAGAGCACAAGAAATCACTTTGAGTGCCAGAACTACCAATGACAATGAGAGGAAACTCAGTACACTGAGAGAGGCAGTAGTGAGGCATCATGATCATTAACAAGTATAGGTGAAATTGTTTAAGCAGAGTGGTGTTGACAGCAATCTAGGCATATTCATGAAGGATCATAGCAAAAAAATTATATTTTTCTTAGGAGATTAGATGAAAAATGATCTGCTATATGCAGTGCTGCACAATTTAGAATGTTTATAAAAAAGAGTTTAAAACTGATGATTGAATCTTATACTTTAGCCACAGGAGAAATGAGTTCCCTGGGCTCTTTCCTTTTTGTAACCTCTAGAGTATCTTCCTGTCATCCAGAATACGAGAACTTATTCTTCAAAGTATAAGTCTGGGTATGCAGTGGCTGTGTATGAATTAATATAGACTGAATGATAGAAGTGATTTAGCAAGCTCTTGATAGGCTTTGTTTTTCTGAGCCTGCTCTTGACAAAATATATGAAAAATAAGAAAAAAGTTTGAAACCACTCAGAAATAAGGGTGCTCTCCTGGCAAGATACACTTGATTCTACAGATTTCTGCCATAAGGTTCAAAAATGGCAATGTCAGTATTTCACAATGATAGGTTAAATACCACTATAGACCATAATGTTATGTTGGGTTTTTTTTTTCCTGTGACACTTGGCTCTCTATACAAGATGAAAACTCCAACCGTGATGCTATGCCAACATGATCCTCTGATGTACAAAAACAACCGGGACACTGAAAATCCTTCAGGATATATATTATGCCAAAATCTCCTGTCAGTTTGAAGCTGGGCAGCCCTGATTGCTCAATTGCTTTCAGTCATTTCTAAAAGGCTGGTATCCAACATATGGTGACCGAATGAAAGGTACTGAATTTGGTTGTCTTCTTGGCAAAGTCTTCTTGTGACTTTGTGTAAAAGTAGAAAGAGTGGGTATATAGCATATTGATCTACTGCTGACTCCAGGTGGAAAAGATTTACCCAGGGCTGTTATATAGCCCATTTCTTAACTCTCTGCAATAATTTATTAAATAAAATCTGTGGTGGAAAAGAATTCTTTCTTCCAAAATGTCATTTTCTTTCTAAACCCCTCTGTCTTGAACAGAGGTATGCCCTTTAGATATGAGTTATTGACAAGGATTTATTATCTCAGAATGCATACTTTGGGGGTCAAGATCTACCTAACAAGACAGCATTTGTTATCACCTTGAGATGGAAGCACTGCAGATAGTTGCCATACAAGCTCATCACCAGGGTTACTTTTCAGGGTCAAAACATCTGTCTTAGATTTTGCATTTGGCAGAAGTCTGGATGTGTTCAAAGAAGTCTAGTCCTAAGGGGCTTCATTATGGGACCACTTGCACACTATGTGGAGACAGGACATGATTTGACATGGTTTAGGGTGAGGTGTCCCTGCCCATGGCAGGGGGGTTGGAACTGGATGATCTTAAGGTCTTTTCCAACCCTGACTATTCTATGATTATATGATCTCCCACTGAACCAAGTAGTGTCTTTTGCTTGTGACAGACTGCAGACCTCACCAAGTCAAGTTAAATCCTAATGGCTTGCTGTAATTGGGAAGAACTCCTGTGAAAACACGGGCAGTTCTCAAGTTCATGGACTCATCAATACTCCCCAATACTCCTTGCTCAAGCAGGAATGGATAAGAAGGCCTCAGGCCTAGTACAGTTGACAAGTGACTTTGCAAACATCAGTCAGGTTAGTCTGGAGTATCTTTCATGAAGCTGAAGTTGCTGTAGCACATTACAACAGGAAGAGAGCTGGAAAGGCTCTGCATAGGGGAAAAGTAAATACTGCTGAACCACAGATTGACTTTCAAGGTTAATTGGGCATTGAGTTTTAGCTGCTGTCACAATAGATCAATCATGTCACACTGTAATCGAAACTAACAATTTTCAGTAGGCTTACTAAATATTCTATACTTAGGAGGCAATTGTTCTAGTAATAATGGTAAAGGTAAGGAATATTCCTTTGTGTATTACAGACATTTATAGCAGCAGCACCACACATCCCCTGGAACTGTGATCTGTACTGTTTGTGACGGAAAGACTTGATTTTTTTTTTTGTTGTTTATTTGCTTGTAACACCAATGTAGAAGTCTGGCTGAATCAAAGTGATCCATGGAAAAAGGTCAAAAATAAAAAGCTGCATGGTCCAGATCATGACAATAAGAAGCCTCATGAATAAAACCATAGCTTGCAAATGAGTGTGCCTGTATTTCTAAATTGAAATATGGCATATTCAAGTATATAGAGAGATAAGCTTAACAAGTTCTCAGATAGAATGGAGGATCCGAGAATAAAACAATTTATTGGAAGTAAATTGTCTACAAGAAGGACTAAAAGCAAACTTCATCAGCAACCATGTTTACAATAAGATACTCATGTTTTGGCCCAAGGGGCACAAGAGAAAAGAAGGAAAACTACATTCCTTTTAACACGTCCTCTGTGTGACTCTGCCCAAAAATTCCTGACAGAAATTCCCAAGGCCGTATTGTACATTCAGCATATAATTGATACTATGACAACAACAGATTTGTCAGTCCATCAATTAGCCTTTTCATGTACGTATCACTTCTTACATTGATTGGAAGGTTTCTATGTTTCCTTTGGCCTCATTTGTTCTGTCTACTAACATAGGAAGTGGTCTGGATCCTTCAGACACACCAAAACGCCAGTGGAGCATTTCTCTCTCTTTGTTTCAGACCCATGTGTCCATGTGATGTTTGGTGAAATCCCTCTGTATCTGAAAAGGATATATAGTAGTGTCTGAAGGCCTACGAGATTCTCAGGCTCCTGGATTCATTCAGTTTCTCAGGTACTATTCTGGATTGCCACAATTCAACACTGTCTCACATGGCATTCTTGTCTCTAAATTGAAGAGACATAAGTTTGAATAGATGGTCCACTTGGTGGATTAAGAACTGGCTGGATGGCCACACTCAGAAAGTTCTGGTCAATGGCCCAGTGTTCAGCTGGAGGCTAGTGACGAGTGGTGTCCCTCAGGGATTGGTGTT
>JBCJKH010038513.1:0-13752 GCA_039877255.1 Loriculus beryllinus
TGGAATGGAATGGAATGGAATGGAATGGAATGGAATGGAATGGAATGGAATGGAATGGAGTGGAGTGGAATGGAATGGAATGGAGTGGGGTGGAATAGAATAAGACTAGCATGTCTTTCATCATTTAAAGGGACCTACAGCAATCATTCAGTCCCACTGTCTGACCCCTTCAGAGCTGACCAGAAGTTAAATCACGTTATTGAGGGCATTGTCCAAATGCGTCTTAACCACTGACAGGCTCAGGGCATCAACCACCTCTCTAGGAAGCCTGTTCCAGTGTCTGATCATCCTCTCAGTAAAGAAATGTTTCTTCATGTCAGGTCCAAGATGTAGATTCTGGTACTCTGAATACTCTGAATCCAGCTGCCTTGAAGCAGAGAGTGTGGTGCCATGGCCTGCTATGTACATTTAGTGTGTGTCAGTGCACAGAGTCTTGTTACCAATAGTGTCTGATGGACCTAGCTATTTATTTTGTTTCTGTGAGGAAGGGTGCTGCTTTCAACCAGGGAGCTTCCATGGCCACATTCAGTGGGGCAGGATTTGAACTATCAATCTCTGGCACTGCTGCCTGCAAGAGGTGTCCAGGCTGGTGACCTGTAGCACATCAGTTGTCACAATTGACTTGGACATATTTTACTTGCAAAGAGTCCCAGGAAATGGTTTATTACGCTGCTACAGGATGCTTGAGGTTTGCTGATAACAGCTGTGTCATTGCTTTGATGCTTCAGCTGGTGATGTGCTCTGTTTCAGCTCAAAATGCCCCAAAAAGGCAAGAGAAGATCAGTTTTTAGTGACAAAGGGAATGATCTTCAATTGAAATCACTAAAACAGCACAGGGATCCTTAAAAAGGATCCTTAAAATGGTACCTAAAGGGGAGCTACAAGAGGTCTGTCTCCCTGAACAGAAGCTCTACATGTGGCTCCAGGGATTGATGCCAGGGGTAGGAATGCTCCTAAGGAAAGCCTTCAGAGAAACTCTGTGCTCAGCAGGTGCTGGTGTGTGAACAGGAATGGAAGAGGGGAAAAAAAGCTCCAAGGGGTGGTTTATAGACAGAAAACCTCAGAAGAACCAAAACTTTAAGGAAAAAAACATGATGAAAAGAGCTTTTGACAGTGGTGACGCTGTGTTATTTCAATCAATTCACTTGACACCTACTCATTTTGAAGTAATTTATCACAATTAAGATAGGCATTGTAATGCCATGTTGAAAACTCCAGCAAATTACACACCATTCTGCCACTCAGTGATGTTTGCAAGCCTATTTTTTTAGCCTCTTTTTTAATGAAAGCACCACGTTTACATAAATCATTTTATTGGAGTGCTCAGAGCCAGATCTCATCTCCAACGGGAAATGTGGGCTCTGGGGAGGGGGTAAAGCCCTTCAGCTGCTGCTGGGTGCAAAACTGGGATCATTTAGGGTCAGTAACACCGTGGTGGGAGCCATCTCGCCGATCTCATCCTCACTCTTAATCACGTCACTGCTGCTAATTGCCTCTGAAAGCCCAAACCCAAGCCCTGGGGGTTAACCTGGCTCTGCAGGATGTGTTCGAACCAATTTCCATCAAGGTTCAGTGATTGACATAATTTGATCCATTCCAGGGCTGCTGCTAGACAGAAAAAAGCCAGAGGGAAAACAACCTGCTGTACCCCCCAATGCTATTCCTCTGCTAATGCAGCCAGGAGCCTTTCTTTTTAACCAGTGATAAGAAAATCCACTTGTCTCTTGAACTAAGTGACATTTGGGGGGGAAAGATGGGGAAGTTGAATAATTCCTGTTCAATTAAACAAAGCTGCAGTTCCTCTGGCAGCAGAGTTATCTGTGAGCGAGCGATTGCAGGGAAGAATTGAAAGAGGGGAGGATTTTCATTCTGGTTTTTTCCAGAAGAAATATTTCCATATTGGAAATTACTGGGTATTGTTTTTTAAGGAGATGGGGGTGTCAGAGTCAGGATCAGTAAACAGGTGGAGGCATTTGGGAGCAGGTCACACAATGCATTTCACTTGGCTTGTGAAACAATACCCCCTCAACTTCCATTTCAGTCAGGCAAACGTGCTGTGACAAAAAGTCATATCAGAGAGGATGACAAATGTGTTTTGATATTTGGGAGTTTGTTGTTCCCAGCCCCTGTTCCCATTTCCCTTATTATTCACTAAAGGCAGTGATTTTCCCCTCCGTGACCCCATCTTTCATGCACTGATGGCTGATGGCATGGGCAGGATCCACACTTTGCTGATTGCAAAAGTTGGGGCAGATTTTCCTGCAATGTTTTCCCTGTCCTACCCATAGAAGTCTGGAAAATCCTTGTGGAAAATAACACAAGTGGATGTGTCCTGGAGTCTTTTCACGCTGTGAATTTGCTCCTTTAATTATACAAAGTGTGCAGGAGGGAAAAACATCACTGGACTTGCAAGTTGTGGCAGTTCTTGGGTTTGTTTGGTCTTTTGTTTAGTTGCTGTTCATCCACTAGGACTGTGAGCAAGGAGAGTGGATAAACCTGGATAGCAGGATCTCTGCTGCTTTATTTCTTGTAAGTGCTCTTCCGCTCAGCACTCACTTTATGATGAGCTGTCAGGGAGAAAAATGTAAGTTGTTCAGCACCACAACCAGACAGGCAATTTGTAAGAAACAATCTTTTTGACAGATCAGATTCCTTTTCCTGCATGAAAACAGCCTGTGGCCTTTGCTTTCCCCTTCATCATTTCATTTCCCATACCCCCCAGTGCTGCAGGTGGGTTGAGTGGATTTTGGTGCAGTGATTAGGAGATTAAAGCAGCAAACTGGAGCTGTTTCAACAGGACAGGTACTGGTTTCAGCAGGACAGGTTTCAACAGTAGGTGCTGGTTTATTCCCAACCGCATCGGTGCGTGGCGTCCATCAAACCTGAATACTGAACATGTTGCTTGCCATGAGCATAGCAGCTGGAGATGGGCACATGACGATGGCTCTCCAGCATCCCTTGGGGATGGACAGAGGGACCTTGAGACAAGACATCACCAGGGTTCGACTGTGCACAGTGCAGGCTGTAGGCTTGTGCTTTCTATGTGGTGGTTTGCCCAGGGAGGTTTCTAGAGAGCTTTCTTTGAGGGTTAATGGAGCTAAGAGCCTCCTTTATGCTGGATGTGGTCCATGCAGGGCTGGGGAGAAGGCTGAGCTCAAAGACTGCATCCCTCTCACTGGGCCTGGCCCTGCAGTGAAAGCTGAAGAGGCTGAAAAGGGCGAGATACCTTTTATCTTTGTAATAAAAGATGAGCAGAGACAAAGGGAAGAGGCTGAAGAGACAACTGTGGCTTTAAGCAGAATAGTTAACAAATGTTTTCAGCACATCTCCAGCTGCCTCTGGAAAGGCAGGTTAGAAAGCAGGGAAAAGGCTTTGCAAGGCGAGAGTTTGCACATTGATAACTCAGAAATGGGTGTGTTGGTCAAGCTGGGCTCTCTCCCTGCTGCTGTCAAGAGCTCCAGCCCTCTGCTAAAGCCCATGCAGCTTGCACTGCTGGCTGCAGGGGATTGCAACTGTATGGGCTTTAAGGTCCCTTCCAACTTAAACCATGCTGTGATGCTGTAATTCTGTGACTGTGAGCAGGAGGGCTGCATGTTCCCTGCAGGATTTTAACCTGGTAGAGGTGTTTCCAGATTTCTCCTTGATTTCTGAGATTCATCCTCAGTTTATTTCTTCCTCCGTAGCTGGAATATCCTCAGCTGATCCCACAGCAGTTGGTCAGACAAGGTCATGTGAAATAATCACAGTCCCTGCTCCTCAGCCTGTTTCTTTGCTGTAGAACATCCTTTTGTTGTACCTGACCTGCAGGAGGCAGTTGCAATTTTATGGCAGCGGCATCAGTGTTTAACGGATGATCCTTTGGGGATTTCTGGCTGCTTTTCCCACCTATCAGGAAACAAAAAGAAGCTGCTCTTGCCACCAGCATCACATTTCCAAAGGGACACTTAATGAGACCATTAGCAGGAGCGGTCTGTTTGTTTGCTCTCTCACACAACTCTATACTACAGCCCTCTTACAGTTATTCCTATTTTCCTTGTTGTCATAAGGAGATCTGTCCCCATCAGAGGACACTAAAACAGGGCTGAAAGTGGATGTTTCCCACAGGACTCATAGTTCATCACAGCGTGTGATGAGCAGCAACAACACGTCTGTAATCAGAGCTGGCAGCGAGCGGTGGAACTGGATTTGTAGGAGCTTTGATTAAACTGTCAGCTGGAATGTTGGAGCAGATGCCAAGCATTTAGACATAGGCTGTTTGGTGGTGGGAAGCCCACTTCTTTTGATTTAAATGTTGGTTTAGGGGCAAAGCGATGGAATGTATTTACCTCTGAGTGTGCATACACACGTCTTGTGCTGTGACACAAACTGGGAATTAGGAAGCTGTGTGTACAATCACAAAGGCTTGATGCTCGTAGTTCTGAAGGATGCTCCTTTGCATGTATTGAAGTTTCCCTTCAGCACCAGAGGACAGCCATGGGAAAGCATTAGGGTAATAGGAGGAGGTGACATTTGTGGCAAACCCAGGTGGTTTGTCTCCCCCAGCCCATGGACCAGCCTGGTTCAAGGTTTGAGCAAGGTGTGAACTAAGCTCAGCAAAACCTAACACCAAACAAATAGGGAGGTAATTAGAAATCATAAATGATTTTAGAAGGGTTTAGCCTGGCGTTGTCCCAAAGAAAGGCCAAAATTAGAGGTGATGCTCCCAAATGTCAGTGCTACTTAATTCCCAGTGACCTGAGTGGAACTTCAATGCATATAGGAACTAGGCCTTATTTAAAGGACACTCTGGATAAGCCCACATAATGCAATAGATTTACTTACATCAGAGCAAGCAGCCTAGAAAGGGATGCTGATGCTGATGCTGACAGGAGACATTTGCTGGGTGTTGAGGATGGTCCAAGGTGGGGAGGGGACAGCAGGATGCTCACAGGAGGTTGGGATATGGCGCTGACAGAGTCAATTCCAGCTGCATTTGCCACCTGCCTTCTTGCTCTGTCACAGCTTCAGCTTGGAAAAGCATCAGCTTTGTCTGCTTTAATTCTTTATTTTATTGGAGGAGGCAGCTGGATACAGTTTTGCATCATCAACATCAGAGACACTGGGACCTTGTCAAAGCCATTCCTGCCTGTAAAGCAAAGTGAGCGTGTAATAACTACAGTGCCCAAACAGTACTGTCACAGCAGGAGGAGGACAGAGCAAGGGGTGAGGTTTGCTCCTTCCTAGCACAGGGAGCACAGACCCTGGGAAAGTTTCCCTTTTAGACCCAGGAGTCTGAAGGCAGAAGCAATAATCTGCAAGTAATGAAAGATAAGAGCTTGCTTGCTCCGATTCACCAGATTTACAGGCAAAGCTCTGCTCTTGTCTTCTTTGGAAGCTGGCAGAGACTTAACGCAAGTTTTAGAGCTGCTCACTTGTTTTCCTATGAAACTTTCCACATTCATTTGGCAGGGGGGTTGAAGGAGGCTGTCTCCTTGGAGGACAAACCCTGTTTGTGTTGAGGGAGGAGGGAGTTTTGCTCCCCTGCACAGCCCATTTCCAAGTGGAGCCACTCGGTACCCATGGCCCATGGACGGCAAAACTACTCCTCCTGTGCTTTGGGCGGCTCTTGTTGTGATGCTTTAAAGCCTCGATCCATCTTTTGCTGTGAAGCCTGCACTCTCTGCAAACTCCACTGTAAATCAGCACTATTCCCCGTGCCAGGAATGCCACAAGGATGGTGTCTTGCAAACAAGGATCCTCTGCTGTAAGTGTAAAGAAGCTGTCTGCTGCATTCACTGCTCATGTAGACACAACAGCAAACCTGCCAGCTCCTTGATTCTTGGCAATAGCCTTTGGTCAGCTTTCCATGGTAACCTCCTGCCAGGTTTCCAGACAAGTGCCCACTGTGCCTGGACACAGAAAGCCTCCCAGGCTTTCACAGAAAGCACAGAGCAGTTTTACAAGCAAAGTGGCCTTTGCAAAAATCAACTGGAATTTGCAGGCTGAGATGGATGCTCACAGCCCCGCATTAAACTCTTGCACGCTTGGACCCATTTGGATTTTAAAAGCCTCTCCTATGAAGAGCTCATACACTGCAGCAATCATAAAAGTCATCTTCCATTTATAAGGCCTGAAGGCAATCCTTAATCATGAGCCTACATCTGAACAAGGCACTCCACCATTATGAGGTAAGTGTGAAATGGAAACACAGCCAAAGCCTTTGGTTAATGTCCATTTATTTGGTGTGTAATCCTGCTCTTCAGCTCCCAGCACAAGGGATGCTTCCACATCTGCACATCAAAAGCTGCAACAGGCAGCTTAGTGCATTGCTTTGGCCAGGAGCAGCCCCAAGGTGCTGGGCACAGCTCAGGGACCACAGTGAAGTGCTCTTAGATGTGCCTCATGAGACTAAGGATGCCCAGTCACTTGTAAGTGGGACTTTGAGCACAGCTGCTTTGATAGGTTCATACTGCAGCAGGTAATTTCACTGCCTGGCAGAAGAAACCACCCCAAAATGAACAGATCCCTTCATATTCCTGTATCACAGATGTCTCTCACCAGCCTCCTCCTCTCGGAAAAGCAGCTATGGACTAAGTGTGTAACGTCTCCCTTTTGCTCTCTGCATCCCACCTCTCCTGAGCTGCTGAGTGGCCTTGACTCATTTCAGGCTGATTTAGATCCCTCTTGTAATGATTCACCCAGTTAATAGGTTCTCAAAAGGAGCTGGTTGAGGAAGGAGAAACTGCAACATTTCTACATTTCTTACTAAAGAAAAGCTCCTGCATTTGATCTCGGTGGGTTTGACACTTTCTCCTGGCATCCCATGTCTGGGACAAACCCTGTATTTTTGCTCAATCTGTGAACATGGTTGCAATGAGCTGTGTGACACCTGGAAACCCCCCATCCTGTTCCCCTTCCCATTTTCTCTCCTAAACGGACATGAAATGAAAGACTTGGGTGGTAATTCATGGTCTAGACACTGTGTTGCCACAACATGCAGCTAATGCTGAGCTTGAAAGAGTCCTGCTGGCTCAAAGCCTGTTTCCTCTGTGACTCCTAATGGGGTTTGGAAAGGGTCTACACAAGAAGAGCTCCAGCTAAGTGCAACTATGGCTAACTAAGAGCTGATAACAGCCTTATTATAGTCAGGGACTCTATAGTTTTCCCTGGGATGCCATGAAGCCCTTCATCCTGGCAGCACAGATGGGCAAGAGAAGCCGTATTCCCCCCTGCAGGAAAGCCCCTGCTTTGAAGGAAACTTCTTTCCAATATCCTGAAAACTCAAAAAGAAAGTTGGGAAGTTCATTAACCCTGCAGGAAGAGAAAACTCAGCATCAGGCACGCTTCTACCTGGCATGCAAGGGGCAATGGAGAGGTTTAAAGGACAGGTTGAGAGAGGCCTTTGGATAACAGTTTCACAGCTCCTGGATGCTCTCTGCTCCATCCTGCCTGTCCTTTGGCACTGAAGCTAAAACTGTGGTGAGGCTCCCAGGTTGGGTTTGTTTTGCTGGTACAATGTGCTTTGTTTACAGCTCTTGAAATATCTATGCAGAGCCCTAAGAGCTCTCTCATGATCTCAGGCTGGGACTGATTCGTATGGACGGGAGTTACAAAGCTGTATGACCCCTCCCTCCGTTTTACAGATCTGAGTTTGTCCTTGGGGAAAAGCTGGTGTCATCAAATGCCAGGAATCTTGGCTCAGGAGAGCCCACGTCCTGTACCCTCTCATCCTGCAATTACTGGACAGATAATGTTCTCAGCCAGGGAACGTCCATGGGAGCAGGATGGGGCTTGATTAAATGCCAGCAGAGCTGATGTAATTGTTCACATGCTGGAGCTGTGAGAGTAAAAAGTGCTACAGCCTTATGCACGTCATAGCTATACAATCCCAAACCAGGGAGCAGGAGGGAAAGCTGGGAGAAGGCATTGACATTCTCCTGGAGGCTGGTGACCCATCTCTTGGCTCTCAGTGTTTTCAGTCCCAGTTCCTTTGGGATTGCTTCAGTGAGGAATTTTCTTACTGTTTAGTCCTCCCAATACTCAGCTTTCTCACTCTTCCCATCCTTTGTTTTTTCTCCTAGGGAAAGCTTAATAGGAATTTGTAGGACTAAATGTGCCTGGCACACGTAACAAGTTGTAGTAACCAGAATATCCCCCTCTACAAAGGATTTTTTTGACAGAAGGATGCAGTAGTGAGGTTGTCATAGAAACAACGGTATTCCTCCCCCACAGAGAGGTAAAACAGGCTTCTGTTCCTCATTTGGAGAGGAATGCAGCTGGGATGTGATCCTGAGGGGCCTATCACTCCTGAGACAACTGAGACAACTCAGCATCTCAAAGGATGAGCTTCCATTCCAGTGCATTGTGTCTCAGTCTTGATGAAGGCACTACAATATGTGATACCTGTTTTCCAAGCAGACTCAATGCAGGAACCCCACTGAAGCCATTCTTCAAGGCAAACTCTGAAGGAATTGGATGCAAAAACATTCAGTGAGATAAACTACTCCTCATTCATTTGGTGATGAATGTGTTCCCAGGGAAGGGAGAGTAACAAAGGAGCTTGGAGTGAGCAGATTAAGGCAACCTTCCTTGCAGGCTTTCATAACCCTTTGGTTAATTGTGGTCTTAAGCATTGCTTTCATAGCTTGAACATCAACAGATCAAAGTACAGTTTGCTCACAGTGTGGGTTGGTCACTGCTTGGGTATACACCCCATGTATATAAACTCTGCACAAGAGGACAAATGACAAATACCAGGTAGCTATTTTCCAAACAAACTTAAATTGTCAAGATGAGCATGTGCATCAAGCAGTACTTAGTTACTAATATCCAGCGATGTTACTAATGGCAAGCCCAGCTCAGGTTGTCAGTTCATAGATACATTAGCTGCACCATCCTTTCACTATTCAGCCACTTTTCTTCATTCATGTTCACCTAGGATTTGCTTCTCAATGCTGTGAAGACTCTCCTGTCACTTTGGACATGGAAAATGGGATCTTATGTATGGAAATAAGCCTTACAAACAATCTTGCAACAGTCCTGCAAACAACCCTTGTATGAGGATTCTTTGGATCTACTTTAAAGGTTCTTCATTGCTCCTGTTCTCAGCCCATTGTGGACCCAGTGTGTGATTCAATGATCAGACACATCCCAGGAACAAAACAGGCCCCTACTGGGCACTGTTCATGGCCATAAAGTCATTAACCATGACTTTTATTACTCTTAAGACTGATGCTGGGATGCAGTTTACTCAGAGGGGTCAACAGAACTAAGAGATTATCCAGAAACTACTTGGAAAAATTTCTCGGGAAAAGATTTTAACATAATTTCCACTTTTCTGTGGGTTATTTTGTAATTGCACTGCAAATGACCTCAATCTTGAAGAACAATAGGAAAACCTGTCCTAGTTCAGATCCTTTCTTTAAGACACAGATGGAGTTACTGGCTGTCCTTGGGGCTATTTATCACCAGGGCTAAGTTAAAGATCAGTATTTCAAGCAGGTGATGTTTGTGCCATGTGTCAGGGCTCCACAAGCAGACACAACAGTCTTCTGGAGGGATCTCATCTGGACATGTCAGGGCTGGTGTCTGCCACTTTGGTACTAAATGTTTTTGTGATCTGTGACATGGTACGAGGCTGAAATTATTAGATAGGAAATCAATTATTCATTATAAAAGTGCTACACAAATATTATCTCTCATTTCTCTGCAGCTTTCTTTGCAGAATGTCATCTGCTCTTAAGTAACAAGTTTTTAATGCATCTTCACTCCTGGTTTTGCCTGAAGTCCCTGTACCAGGCATCATTTATCACACCATTAATTCCTTCCTCTATCTGTAATCAGACAAGAAAACTCTCAGATTTGACAGAAATTAAAACCTTCCCTTCAGCATCAGAAATCCCTAAGGATAATAAACAAATAAATCCTAATGAAGACAAAGGAGTCCACACTTACCCAAGCAGCAAGTAGAGCTGAAGAGAATTGGAAGCTATAGCTCACCTCTGGCCTTAGCTCACACAAGAGCCAGCTAAAACATCTTTTAAAGTATTTCCTGGTAAATCCTCAGCTTAAAAATGAATGATGAGAAAATTAATATAAACCCATATTTACATGCTGGAGCAGTGGCTTTGATTATTTTTTAATCAGTAATTAAAGAAAAAATAATTACTGAAACTTGAAGCTATTCCATCTGATTCTCACTATTACAACTTGCTTGTATTCATCTGCTAGCATGTGAAGAGGGCAGCGATTACACTCCTGCCAATGCATGAGATTTACCAGAGCAGGATTTGCCTTGAGTGGCCTAAAGCAAGGGCAGACTAATTTAGTTCACAAAGGTAAATTAAACGGATAGGCTTTAATTAGGGGAAGCACCCATTACAACTCAATAGAGGGCATAAGGTTATTTGTACTCAGCACAGTCTCAGAGAAGATGACAGCACTTCTCTTTTCCTCTCTCTAAAGCAAAACTCTTGAATCAAAATAAATGCTCTGGGTCCTGGACTGCATATTCTCCTCATCCCATCTGCCATTATCATAACCTGAATTCCATTTTGATTTCCATTTTTTCCTTTAGTGAGTGAGTAAGGTCAATTTGAACATGTTGCTCCATTCTGTGCTTTCTGAAAGCTTTCTGTGAATATTTCCATTAGCCTGAAGCCTGGTTCACTTATTTTTCCTTCTATTTTATGTGTCTGCTTAGAGATGTATGTACAGCCGAAGCCTAGAGGTTGGTGTTGACTGACCAAAACCCTGTTAACACCACAGCTCTGAACCGTGAAACACTCTTTCAAGTGTTTTATTCTTCTGGCACAGCTAGAGCCAGTTTTATACACAAGTGCAGTGATACAGCTGTGTACAAGGTGTGCATCCACTGATCAGGCTGGAAGATTTGGGCATGAATAACAGGCTAAAACAAGAAGAAAGGTGCTGAAGGTGTTCTAGGAAAGGCAGAATGAGGGAGAAGGTTTTCAGTCTACGACAATCGTCTACAGTGACTGTTTTAAGTTCTGTGCACAGAGAAGCATAGTAAAGCCTCATTTATTTATTTTTAACCTACATGCTATTTCTCACTAGTAAGGATTCAATGTCTGGGCTATAAAAAGATAATGATGAAATCAAAATTTATTAGAAAGGCAAAACAAAACTCTTGAACACAAAGCGTGTAAAATAGAGGCTTGGGTCAAAAGCCCTCACTGATGCAGCTGGTTTGCAAAGAAATGGTAGTAGCTTTTAGCAGGAGGGCAATTGCTGGATAGTGCTCTGCACATCCTGAGTTCAGATAATACAAATAGCTGTCTGTGAGAAAAACAGATAGGCTAATGGCCTCTCCTCTCTGCTTAACAGAGCAAGGCTATTCACAAATGTACACTGGCTGAGTGATGGGGGGGGGGGGAGGGGTCATGTGTGTTTTGCTTTTTGCTTTGTATTTTCTCTTTTTGATCAGCTGCTTTTTAAAAGTAAAAACCTCGTAATACAGGAAACCATAATGGAATTCTGTTCTGTGTCATCTTTTCCCCTTTTTGACATGCAACATATTTAACCAGGTGGCCTACTAAGCTAATGGATGAATGGCATTTGTTACATTGCTCTGCTGCAGTAGACAAAGCTGATGTGTTCTCCATTATGGGTACCTTGCTTCCAGGGAAGTCAGAACAGATCCAGAGCTCAATTCCACATCCAAGTGCTTATTGTGAAAGTCATAGCTGCTATTCAGAGGCTGTTTAGATGAGCTTTTTTGTTGGAAAACGCCCCTAAATTTATTGACTTCAAGGTTAAAATCCTTGGATTCATTTTCAGATTACATAAGGAGATGTTTCAGACTGGGAGTGGTTTTGCCAATAAGCAGATTGTCATCTAACCTGAGCAAACTCTTTTTTACTCACTAATAATATTTGAGCAGCTTAAAAGTCTATCATCTGTTTCCTTGCTGAGCATGTGATCTTCTGTCAGGCAAGCAGTTTTATTGCTCTCATTTCAGGCTGCCTAGCAAGCTATCAATGTTAGATCTACATCTATGTATATTATTATTATTCCCAAGAAAGATTCACTCATTAGAGTGAAACCCCCCAAATATCACATATCATGCTAATGATGCATATATGATATAGAGTCACTCTAGATGTAATGAATTGCCTTTAAGCTTTTAAACTCACTATACTTCTACAGGCAAGGTTTTATAGAGCTTCTAAAGTAAAGACTCAAAGCTCACCATCATAATATACCAATGCATTTTAATCCAGATAGAAGCAAATACAGTGAATACAGTACTTTTGTGTATATTGTCCATATATTTTATATGAAAGATTCTAGACTCCATTTTTCTTCCAGACTTTGCATAGTTAGTACAGCCACTATTCCTAGTAACCTGCTAATTTAAGAACAACTGGGTAGTGCATACGGTGGGCCATGCACTTCTGCCTGTCAATAAAAATACTGTTTGTTTTCACAGCTATTTCTTTTTCTAAATCCATCCTTGTGTCTTCCAGGTTCTTCAGAGACTGTTCAGATTCCAGCAGTTTTTGCTTCAGGGATTCAATGGTCTCTGTTAGTTCTTCAACTTCACTGATCAACCTGCACAGAATTACAGTAAGTAGTAAAGAAAAGGGCAGAAGCCAGTTAAAAAAAGCATAGAACTGTAGGAGGAATAAAGATCAACAGCTACGGACTCATAATACCCAACAACAAAAGAGCTCAGAGAGGTCTTACATACTTGGTCAAAAGCAGCGTTCACTTTCACAGCTTCTGTATTCAGGTTGTACCAAGAATGTCTTTTGCCACTAAGCACGGTGAAACTATCCATTCTCACCCTCTACCACTATATAGAACACTTGTACTAAGAATTACAGGACAGAAATTGTTTGGTAAGTCACCCAGTTTGACTGGATCAGCATTGTGTTAAGCCTGGTTTTTGATATGCAGCCCCCCATGGCAAGGAGGTTGGAACTGGATGATCTTAAGGTCCTTTCCAACCTTAACTATTCTATGATTCCGTGATTCTGTATCTGTTCACTGGTATAAAAACCAAGGATTACAGATGATACTTGTGCCAGAGATCAGAAAACAGTGTTTAAAAGCAGATAAGCTTTTAAAGAAGCAGTAGAACTTCATTCGTTAAAAAGCAGCACATCACTTCAACTGAAAGTCAGTGGGGGTTACATGCTTTACTGCAATCTGCTGCAGAGAAGGCACATATTTACTTCCTGGGAAAACAAGATCCCTGTGTTCTGGGCAAACTGAGCTGCTACAAGAAGCGTAAGCCTGGCAATTAAACACATGCCCATTCAGCAAAGCACTTGCCTGTGTCCTTAAATCCCACTGAAAGAAACATACATACTGAAAAGCTGGTGCATGGATGGGTTGCTGAATCAGGACATTAAATAAGTGTGTCTGAGATGGTACAAAGCACCTGGATTAACTATAACCTTTTTTCTCACTGTATTAATCACAGCATATCGGCTTTGAATGGTAGGCCACTTTGCTACAACGATATTATAAGCCTGCAAAAGCTGATTCTCCACTTTTCCTAAGGGTAGGAAAATGTGAAGGAGGAGAATCAATTGCAAAGCCTGTAATGAGATCAAAACTGACAAATGTGACATTCAGATCTCTAATTTGAAAGGATTTGTTGACCTCCAATTTTAAAATGGATTATTACTGGAAATCAAATGCCACCAGCCCGATGCTTTGTAGTACGGAGGACTTGTCTCAGACTATGAGTATGTCGCAGCTCATTTATATTCTCAGCACTTGAAGCATAATTCATTTGGCACA
>JBCJKH010038519.1:0-16474 GCA_039877255.1 Loriculus beryllinus
GATGCCAATCACTGAGGATAAAGCCTTCGCCATTTCAGGTTTTCTCTCATACCTCAGAGGCATGGGATTCCTGAATCAGGTCTTAGCTCCAAAGACTGAGGATGGAAAAGCATTGAGGTCTTCAGTCTTTCACATCTTCAAATGGTCAGCAATAACACCCTTTACTGCTGTTAGCCACATTTTCTCATCTCAACCTTTTCTTCTAGAATATCTCCTGGTGTGGGATGGGCTGTCTTCTGTTGGCCACTTAATTTTTGAAATTCAAATCCCTTCATGAAACACAGCTTTAATTGTCAAGCTTGCAATAGTTGAAAATAGATAGCAAGTTGTTGTGCTATGACTAGATGAAACTTCCATGTCCTCTTCCATGTCTTCCCCCTGCTCCATATGCCAGTAGGCCCATATGGTGAGGGGTTTGCTTTTGGTGCACTTGTTCCAACATATCAGAGAACAGTAAGTGCTCTGATGCACTGGCATCATCAAAGTCTTGGTCAGTAAGCTTCCTTAATCATTTCTTCTTGATATTTTCCAGACTGCAAGTTTTCTGGTGGGAGGATGCTTACATTACATATGTTTACACTGCTTCTGAACAAAAGGGTCTCTGAGTGTAGCCTTGATACTACTACTACAGTTCAGCAACTCAAACAATAATATGATCATTTAGAGCTAATTTTACCAGTTATAACACCTCCACCCATAAACTGACATTTTGTGTCTGCTCTCTGAGAACACTCTAGTACAAAAGACTTTTTTGCCAACCAAACATAAGTAACTTATTTTAAAGCAGCGATTACTCTGGGAAAGCCAGGCTCAGCCACAAGCGCTGGTTAATACGTTCATCTTCTCCACTTTTTATTCCATGCATGACCATTTGACTATTTGAGCAAAAAGGAGAGAGAAGAAGGTTAACAGATGTCCTTACAAATCTACAGCAAGCTGGCAGGACTTGATACCTCAAACTGTTCTCCAATTTATCTGCAGTATCTTGCATATCACCCTCCTTGGTTACAACAGTGATTATACCTACTGTTGTCCAGCCCAATGGGTTTAGTTTTCAATATCCACAATTTACACCTAATACTTTGGTCAAGCTTGTCCTCTTCCACAGTTAAGACAGTCTCTGTGACAAAGCTACAGTAATCACTTGGTTTAACCTCCATTCCTCAGTTACATTCACATAAGTGAAGGTTTTGGTCCAAACTGTTGAACTCAAAGGATATAATCAGACAGCTTAAATTCTTCATGCTTTATTGTCATTGTAGCCCTGAGAGATAAGAATTTGTCAAATCTGTTCAACACTTATGAGGAAATCAGGCTGGTGAAAATGGTCCCAGAGCTTAAAATTTAAGACCTAAAGAAACCTCCCTCATACTACAGGAGGTTTTGGGACATGACTAGGAGGCGTGGTGAAGGACTTCAGTCTTTTACAGATCTACAGATCAGTTCTGTCTGCCTTGGACCACAATTTAAGCCATTTCTTTACAGCTTCTTAAAGCCTAATTAAAGACACAGACGTTACAGGGAAATACCAGTTATACAACTGGAGTCTTCAAAATTTCAGGATACAGGTCCATCCTAAGCCGCATCACAAGAAAACATTTCATGTCACCAAACTAGCTAGGAGGTCCTAGTCCTGGAAGAGAAAAATGCTGTGCTTGGTGCGTTTCTCACAAGGAATAAGAAGGCAATACCAGCTCCAAAGACAGGCATCATCTAGGTAACATGCCAACAGCTTTGACGGATGATGGAGTTTATTAAAGTAACTTGATACGTGGTGATTACGAATAACTTAGGTTGAAACTGCGATAGAGTTTTTCAGAATGGTTTCCCAGGGTTGTAATTTTATATTCACTGAATGGAGCATGCAGGAGAGATCTTTAGTCACCTTTTTTCTGGAGTCTACCCATTTGAAACAAAGTAGCAAAGAAAGATCATGCTTTCACACCATTTGAAATTAGAATTAAATAACTGCTATTATTTCTGTGCTTTGATTAAACCAATAAAAATTCACATTAAGTATTTAGCCATTATGGAAACTTGGCAACATCTTTGATTTTCTCCCCAAGTGCTTTGCTAATAGGTCTAAAATGCCACTGAACAAGAAAACGATGTTGAAAAGTAGGGTTTAAGTGGGATTTATATTCAAATAGTCTGCAATATCCTTAGCCTTAAACTGCTTTCTGAAAAAAAAAAAAATGTATGTAAGAAAAGAATCTGTACTACTAAATTAAGTAAAAAATAACAGCCATATTACCGTTCAACAGAATGCTTTACAGCAGCCAAAAGGACATTTAGAAGAAAGAGCAACCCAGCAGCCTTTCTAGCCTTTTTCACTATGGTGCTACATAGTGAGCCACAATCTGTTCTGACCATCCACCACAAACCTGGGCCAATTTTCTTACCTTGGCATTGAATCTGGCAACAAAATCAAAGTGTTTCTTCAAGTCAGTAGCTAAAATGGCCTCAATGACGAGGAAGCGGAAATGCTTGAACTCCACATGGTCAAGATTGACCAGGAAGTTGTACTCTGGCCTTGACATGAAAAGGTTCCAGGCAGCAGCAGCGTGGTGGTTCTCCAGGACAGAGCGGTCATTGTACAGCACTGCCTGTGAAAGCAATAGAGGCAGCTGAAAGCTGAGAAACCTCTTAGCAAAAGAAACACCACAATACAGAAATGAGAATGACACGGGCATGACACATGAGGGACGGTCTGGTTGGTTATTTGTTTGTTTGGGTTTTTTAAAGAACTTCTCAAGGTCTGAAGATGTGATTTTGGCAGGACTAAGAGCAGACACTTGAACTGTTGTGATGGTGAAGATTTATTGGAAGATTGATTTAAAAAATCTGTGTCTTTCGTGCTCAGAGGTTTTCAGCTCCTGACTGAACTGAATCATATGTCAAGAGATTATTCTGTTTTAGGCCACAAATTAATGACTAATATAACATAGGTGTGTGCTTTCTCCATTTTAACCTCACTAGACAGGGATTACTGTCTTTGGTGTTTGTACTTTGCAACTGTGTCCATACTGGACTGATTCCAAACACAGAAACAACTGCAATTCCAGTTTGCAACCTGTCAACACACACTTGGCCTGACAAAATGCTAAAATCCAAAATTGGTTAAATCTTTACTAAAATAAGATGCACAACACTAACAGTGATGGCAATATGGTATTCTTGTTTTTTCAGAACAGTATGTTGAAGCCAGGCAGGTCAGCTATGAAAAGCAAGCAAAGATAATCTCTCATCTAAGCCAATAAACAGTGACTCAGAATTGCTGAATTCAACTTCCAACACTGGCAGCAACTTTTGTGTAACCTTAGGTAAGTCTCAATTCTTCATTTATAAAACTGAGATTCATTTCCACACATACTCCTGCCCTGATAGATGCAGTGTAAAAATACCTTCATAAAAGACTGCAGCTGCTCATATTTTATAAGAACAACAGAAAATATGTTACAATCATGCTTCAAGTAACTTGCACGGTGCATTGTGTTTTTTATTGTATTTTAATATTTCTGTGCCTTACTGGGTAGAATAATTCTTCCTTTATTTTACAGTTACAGATTATCCGTCAGCAGAGCGTTAGCTTCTCCTTCACTAAGACATTTTATCAGTACCTTTTTTAACAGCTCTACTAACTGAGGGTGGTGAGGGTGGGTAAGAAGACTCTTACTAGCAATCCCTACACAAAGTGATTTTTTTGGTCACTTTGATAAGTTGTTTCAAAATATTTGGTAGACTTGTGCATAATGGAAGCCACAAGGCAAGAAGAAGCTGTTACTGAGGACTTTTTGAACTTAACAGCAACACTGCTTGAGAATTATTTACCTGAGGGGCACTTGTTGCTACCAAAAAGGCATTGGTCCTTCCCGGATGATCATAATCGTGCATGGCTGCAGCTACATAAAGAGCCATCAATTCAAGGGCAGGGATGTTGCCAGCTAGGCATCCGTAGCTGTCATCTGTAGGTGTGTATGTCTTCGAAAACACATACCCCATATGGCCATGAGTGATTCCACTATCAGAATCTGAGCAGAAATAAAAAAAAAATTGGGAGAAAAAATAATCCTTACCACTTTTTCAGTGATTTATTGAGACTGATAGAAGCAACAATGCAAGAAGAGAAGGGACAAATTTACAACACATAATAGAAGAATAAACATATCCTGACCCCAGCGCTTTCTGATACTATGCACATGATCCAGTGCAATAAGGCATACAACTGGAAAGAAACAAACTCTGATTCCACCTGAGGATCTTCCAGCAATGCAGCAGAGTCAGTAGCCATACGCCATGGATTCATGGCCATTCTGGAGCTTTGTAACTCAACCTTCTCGCTCCGTCATCTAATTGCTTCACCATATAGATTACCCTATAAGACACTAACAATCCTTACTTAAAACAATGGATTAGCATTTATTAATTCAATTATGCTTCCCATTTTCTAATCCAAAGGTCTAGACTTTGGATCTTTGCTGATAATCCTCCATTTGAAGCAGCTTGAATAAGCCTGTCAGATGCAGATAGTAACTGAGTTGTTTTGCTAATTTAATCTGCTTCAATAGGTCTTACATGCAGCTGAACAAAGTCTTTCAAATAACAAACACCAAAACAGCTGCAAAACTCAACCCTTTTCATTCCACCTATTTCTTTTCACTTAAAAAGCCTCCAACAACTCCTGCAAATAAAGTTTTCTAGGAATAAAAATGTTTCCCACCCCACCAAAATATCCTGAAGAGTTTAACAAATGGTATGCCATAAAAACACCACCAGAAAAAGCACAAATGGAAGAGGTTTCCTTCAGACCCCCACAAACTATATCAAGGTCCTCTAGTTGTTACAGCTGAACCTGAGTAAGTTAATATAAAATGGAGTAAGAGAAGCTTCTTGTAAGGAACAAACATAAAAAAAAAGATAAGTGGTCTTGCAAGCTGTTTGTAAAATAGTAACAAGTCTCCTTCTTTAGAGACAGTGAGGAGAAGCAAAGGAACACTTCACGACAGCCAAGTAGCGGCAATGCTGCATGCCTCAGAGATTTTGTAATAGTAAGCAATGCAGAGTTTGAGGATTTAAGTCCACACTGCTTCTGGAGCAGCACTGAAAAGCACAACCAATGCAGTTTTCCTGTGAAAAATGTTATTGTAAAAATCAAACTGTAACAAACTGTAGCACCCATTGCAAACAAACTGCAATGGGTGCCACAGAGGCTTGCATTCACACATTGTTAAAAGTAAAGTATTAGGCTTTGAAGGACCAGTTCCATTCTCTTCAAAGTTACATAAACATACTTTAACTCCCTCAACATCCAAGTTACCACTGAACTTAAAAGTCTATATGATAACAAATATTGTATGCAATCCTCAACTGTTGGCTTTCTTACAGCAAATCTCAGGACAAAAAACTTTAAAAATACAACATATACACTTGCACATTTAAATATACCTGAATCACTTGCTGACCCATGATCATTAATCACAGTTGGGAGTCCTGAGATGGGTTGAGTAGTAAGGTACCAAACAGCATGTAGAACATCAGTTGCATGGATTCGGTTGTGATCTGTGATACAAAGCAAATTACCCTGCTATTAAACTCTGATTTCCCACAGAGGGCAATCAGCACCATCTAGTGGGTACTGCATGGCAGTCAATCGAGAGACAAATCAAACATTATCAGAAACATGCAAACCAGCTGTATTCAGTAAATGCTCAGATTTTCTTTCACTAAAGTTGAAGCACATTCAATGGTATGTATCACACCAGTCAAGAAAGATAAAACAGAGAAGCAGTGGGACTGCCTATGCTACCAGTTCCAATCCTTTACTCAAGTGGTTGCCTTTAGCTTCTCAAATGCCATCATGTAAAGTATGCACTATTAATGTCTGACTCGAAATCAGTGGGAAAATCTCATCCACTTCAGTAATCAAGATTTCACCTAGCTTCTAAATACAAGGAAGGTAACACTTATTTGACTCTACCTGAGCAAATGTAAGTGCTGTGCTACCAGCTGCTCTGCAAAAAATCAAATTCAGGATAGGTGTACACTGCACAGTTAAATCAGGTTCTTTCTGAGGTTTTCTGGCCAGAGATAAGAGTTATAGCCTGGATCTTGTACTCTGACTTTCTACAACCTCTCTTTGCAGAAGTGAGAGAGGGCTCGTAACACCAGATCCTACAAGGCCAGATAACCTATTCCACAACCAACACAACTGGCTGAAAAAGGATCATATGCTATTTCAGCACAAAGCATGATCTAAATGCACATTAGCAAAAAGCAACCATGATGCTGAAAGAGGACTAATGATTTGCTGCACCAGGACCAAAGCTTGCACTTGGGGTTAAATCACCAAAGGACAAACAGTTCAGCTTGTGATTTAGGCTAATTTTGGGTAGAGCACAGGTATCTTCTACAATGACTAGGTAAACACAAAGAAATCTGCTAAGCAGAATTAGTTTGAATTAGTAAATACTTTGGTGATGACTGAAAGTAGGTTTTTCAGTGAATGAATGATTCACACAGAAAAATATCAGCCGAGCTGTAGTTTCAGTGTAGTTGCACTCAACTACTTGGCATATTTTTTCTGCTTTACAAAGCTCATCTCCTTTGGCTGCATAGCACTGCAACTGTGTAAAAATCCAAATTGCTTATGGGGTGGAAATGTTTCAGTAAACCCCAACTGGGGCACTGGGGTACACTTGCAGCAACACCAAACAGTTCTTTGCACTTATAGTAACTTTATATGGTTTTAGGCTTGCATAGAATTTTGCCATGAATTGCTACGAAACAACATGAAACATTAAAAGCAATGTGAAAAAGATGAAAGACTGTGGTTCAGCACCAGCCTCAAACTAGAGAGCCATCCATTTGGTGTGATGTACCAGAAGAAAAAAAGTAGCTGTTATAATGAGAGAAGAAAGGCTTCAATAGCAAAAAGTGTGGAAAATACCCCAAACTTTAAGGACACATTATTATCTGCTGGGAGTTTTTACTTACAAGGTATCTCTCGGTATCCACATTCCAAGGCATGAAAGTAGTTCATAAATTCCCTTACTGGTATTTTAAAGGTTTCAAACAATCCCATGTCTTCAAATAGTCTGTATGACACCTGAAAAACCAAAACAACCATGCTGCTAAGTAGGCCAGAAAAACTCCAATAAAAATCATTCTACTGAATTACCCCATGAAAACCTGCTTTCTGATCTGTGTATAGCTGCAGCTATTTGCACTTCCATAGGGATGTGGCTACACAGCCAAACAGACAAGCTATTAGTAGCAAAAAGACCTCATTCTTTTCTTATACTGTTGCAGATGTTCTTATTGTCCTTTCAGGTACATGGATCCCCCAAATTTTACAACACCTCAGAAACACACCCATAAAGGATGATGTCCAGAGGTCTTTAGTGTTTTTGTAAAAATTCCAAGAAGAATCCATGAGTCAAATCAACTACCAGAAAAAGCAGGAACAAGTGAAGGCATGACAAAAGGAAAGAATAATTTGAATCCTACGCATCATCTCCTTTCTGTCTTCCCTATTTTAGAAGTGAAATGACAGAAGTGACTTCTCCAAAAGGATTTCAAAGGCAGCAAGTAGCTTAGGAAGAAAAGCTGCTCTAAGTGTTCCTGAATGAAAAGATGACTGTAGACATCCAGGAGAAGCCATACTGGAAGGGAGACTGTGATGGATGAGTGAGGAGTTGTTCAGGAGGGACAAGTGCTCAGAAATACAAACAGAAACTGCTGCAAGATGGACACTTTTGAAGACAAGTTTGAACATGACATACAGAACAATGGGACATAGTAAATTTACTGCCTGACCTTTTCACTTCATTCACAAATCGGACCCTAAAGCCTTTTGCTTCTTTATTTATTTACTGCTGCTAGCTAAATTCTGTCCTTTTGATGCCATCTGTCTGGTAATGATCTGCCTAGAGCTAAGTGAATTGAAGCACATTTAGAATGGTGAATGCTACAGCAATAAGAAATTTGCAAAAATTGTATTTTGTGTTTTACACTCGAATGTAAATCAAACAGCTATCCACACCCATTTCTTTCACAGAATCACAGAATGGTTTGAGTTGAAAGGGACTTTAAAGCTCATCTGTATCTAACACTCCTGCCATGCACAGGGACACCTTCCACAAAATCAGGTTGCTCAAAGCCCCATCCAGCCTGGCCTTGGTTTCTTTCTTTATGTGGTGTGTAAAATTCTTTCTGAATATTGTGCATATAAGTTGGCACCAGTGAGCTGCACATAAAGTTTAATAACATAAATTTCAAATGTCCTGCCACTGTGGATTTTTACAGTAAGAATTTTAAAGTAGGATATGAATTTGCAGCAGTAATAATCTTCCCCTGTCTAGTTCTTGTCTACCAGGGAAAACCTCCATGTGACAAACTCTGGTAAAGCACTGCAACAGGCAGTGATGATGCAGAGACACGCTGAGTGTCATGTCCGACACTATCCATGATGGCTGATGACACATGTTTGAAAGCTGGGGTTCTGCTGATGGTCCCAGCTCTTACTTCTGTTTCTACCATAAATGTATAAGTGCCACTAGCGATGCTGGTGGTAATTTCTCTTTGTGGCCATGGCTGCTGCTTATAAAGTGGAAAACTCTTTATAGCAAAGGAGCTAAGGAAGTACTGAATTACAGCACTCTGAAAACACGAAGTAGGCTTAAAAGAAAAAAAAAAGGTAGGGCCTGTAGAAGGCAAAACTTTACCCTGAAAAACCCACAGGATCCTCCTGTACTGAGGCAGAGTGAAGGGCCTGACTTTATGCATAATTTGGATTAGAAACTGTACACAGAATTCTGCTTATCTATCTGGAATCACGTTATTTTACACTCTAGTCTTAGATCACTGAATGGTAAGCTTCCTACTTCCAGCAAAAATATCTCTGTAAAAAGAGCAAGCATAAAGAAATACTGTTCTGCAGAACCAAACTTTACTGGTCTACGCTACCAAAACCAGACAGGTATCTTACACAAAAAATGTTATAAAAGCATGTTTTTCCTCCCCTTGTATTTTGGGGGGTGGGAAATTCAACAGCAGTTGAAAACAGGCAAAGCTGACTGTGATGGATATGAATGACAGCTCTTGCCCACGACTTGGAGTAAAATGACATTATACTCTATGATCATTAGAAACAATAAACAGCCAAATAGGTCATTTTGACATTTTTGTGATGTTTTCTTTCTTTCTTTCTTAGCAAATGAGGATGAGTAAGGGATAAGGGTATGCCAGAAAGAGGGAAAAAGTGCACTGATGTCTTCCAGAAAGTCAACTATCTAAATTCTTTCATTAAAAAGAAAAAATGAAAAGACAAATTATCAGTTTTGTTTATTCATTGCTCTGGATTAAACATTTTTAAATGCTCCTGTCTTTTAAAATCCTTCCTTCCCAAACCACATGCTGTTTCATTCAGCTCCCTGGGAGTTATAATCCCATGGGCTGAGCATGGCACCCTTGCAGCCACAGTGTGGTCCCTGCTGCCAGGGGCAAGCCCATGGAATCCCCAAGGGCTGCCAAGTGCTTGGCAGTAGGTGCTCCACAGTGCCTCTTCCCTCCAGCCTCCATATTCAGCTTGTCTCTGCAATGATTGTTAACACTTGAATGAGTCACGTATAACTCAGATACTTTTGGTGATGATGCCTGAAGAACAAGCATTTCTCCTGAATGGACACATGCAAAGTTTAGATTAACGGTTCCCTACTCCTTTGTAGGCAACTCTGTTGCACTTCTCTGTTCTCATGCATTTATTTTCTTCAAACATATGTTTCTTCTAAGTTGCTGGCACCCTGTCTCCACCTCTGACAAGCACAACTCTTCAGGAGGACCACTGTAATGATCCCCAGAACATCCCATTCCCCAAGCACTGGTTTCCTTTGATCCTTCATTTAACGGCTGCAGTTTCTCTCTACAGAAGCCATGCATGATTATGAGATGAACAAACAACCCTCTTGTCACTCTCCACGGACAACTCACAACACACACAGGAATGATGCCACCCTGCCTCGATGCTGCTCATGTACTGAGAGCACAGGAGCACCACCACCATTCATCGTCTCTATGGGCCCAGTAATAAAAGCTAGAGAGACACTTTGACTTCAGCATACTCTTTTTTCTTTTATTTGCTTTCCAAGGCAAATGAGTTCCCCTTCCACAGGTTTTAGTTTCACAGGAGCTTTAGGAAGAGTATTAAGTGCGACTGAAGACATTATCTAACTTTATGACCTGTTGTGAAGCACCAACTCTGTTGAAAGCTCTGCTGCTCCTTTCTGAAATGAGACTGGTATGTGAATTGCTCTCTAACCCCCATCATGTGTAGTTGCTAGTGCCACACTTAGAGTGCTTGCCACTGTACTTTGCACAGATGCTTTTATGGCCGCTGACTGGTTTGGGGTCTTTTTATACATCCAAATCAATTTAACATTCCAGAAAGAAACAGACACCTCAAGCAGCTTTAAAGATGCCAAGCCAGCACTTGCTTTCTAAACTGAATGCTTCCCCAGAGGCACGTGTCAGCTCTGCTTTGTTCCATTTCATAAATTTAAGCTAGCAAGGCAAACATAGTTAATTCAGCTTGTTAATTACTTATTTTTAATGGATGAGTCCATTTAATGGCAAAATATGGAGAATAAATCATTACTGCTTTTGTTTTCCTCTGTTTATAATATCCCAGGATTTAAAAATTATACAAGAAAAAGACAATACTTTTGCCTGGGAAAAAAATAAAATTATTTATTTTAGCTTTCTTATTTCTGAAAATAATTTTGTTGGGAGCATCTGAGTAGGTAGGGAAAGAACTAAAGGATCTATTTCATGAACAAAGTTGAACTCGCCACATTCTGCTCTTAGGGAGTGAAAATTATTACAAGCAGCTGCTACAGAAAAATGTTGAATTTTGATCACATATACTATTTATTAAAGCTTCTCTATTTTATTTCACTGCAAAATGGATAACATGCTCAGAAGCTGTGCAAAAAGCAGATGCTGGGAATCAGAATGTAGAGCTTTAGTGCAAATTGAGGGAGGCACAAGGGAATTGTTCTGAGAGGTACAGTACTATGCAACTTGGCAAAGCGTTTAAAACATATAGAGGTACCCATGTAAAACCAGAACAAGTTTTTGCTCATCCAAACGGTTGGATATGCCATTAAATAAAGAGTTCTCTTTTTCCTTGTGTCTCATTTTTCTTTCTATGCTGTTAGAAAACAATATTAAAAAAATACGCTCTAGAAAAGCATTTCAATCACTATCGAATGCTTGTTATCTAATGTGTCTCAATAATTATCACTGTATTTATATTAATATCTCCATCCAGCCATAGTTCGCCTATTTCTCTAAAATCAACCTAGAGAGCTTGCACACTGGTTAAACACAGATGTTACTTGCCAAGCTAGAGAACAATAGAAGGAAGACCGCAGGATAAATTTGAACTCATGCCTTGGTTTTCCTGGTTGGCCACTGGATAATTGAATCTAGCTGAATAACAGTTAAACACCAAGGGATCAAGATTTGATACAGCATTCTCTGGAGCTCATTGCACTGAGATCTGCGTGACACACCAACCTCTGTGTTTGTGGGGAGTGTTAATCATCCCACATTATACCAATTAACATAATCTCTTCTTTCCAGTACTCATCACTACTTAACACCTTGTAAAGTGAGACTAGATCAGTCAGATTCCCTTGTTGCTTTGGTTTGTGGTTTGCTTTTTTTTTTTTTTCCCATCCCTACATAATCACTTTCCTTTGCTGTTTTTCTGTAAGAAAAAGAGGCTGATTTGTCAGTGTGCAAGGAAAAGGGGCATAACACAGTAGAAACTTAACCCAAGAAAGTGGTTCTAGAAATGATATTGTGCTGAGTAGACATGGGCTGTGTCAGTATCTGCATTCAACTACAGGAGGGAATGAAAAAATAAGTTGAAAGAAAGTCTAGAAAGATCTCACATGCTGATTCACAGTAAATTAGTCTTCCCTATATATAATGACATGAATTCACTATTAAAGTGCAGACTTTTTAAAGGTGAGGGAATATAGAAAGGACTATTTTCATTCCCACTTCCTGAAACACTTCTTTCTTGCACAGCCTGAAATCTCTAGTATAAGAAAGGTACCAAATTTTTGTATTTCCTCCATCAACTGAATGTATTTGCATTTTAGCCTTCCCATGCTGAAACCCATGAGAAATCCTTTCACAAAAAATGCAATAGAGGGTGGCAGCACCTCCTGCAGATAGAAAAGAATATTCAGAAACGTTTATGTAAACTCACTGGCAGAGAAAACCAGGAAAAATATGTGTGTGTTTTTTAATTTCACATTTTTAAATTTTAAAGTATATAAATTTAAAACTAAAGGGTGCAATGAGATGGAGTTCATAGTGGCAGCTTTGAATTAGGTGGCACGGACCACAATTCATGGGATGATAAACTTGTAAGGACAATGGGTCTTAACACTACTCTGTCTAAATCTGTCAGTAATCTAGTCAGTCTCTGCAGACAGGATATCCTTCTCACCTGACTGAGAATCCGACCACACTTCTTTCCGATTTTTTCCACCAAATCAAAGATTGGGAAGTTCCAGCTATTTAGCTGCTCCATCAGGGGATCCAAATTGTCCATAACCAGAGGCTCTGGAGCAAGTACAGGCTTGTCCTGTTCCAGAAATCAGAATAAAGAGGAAATTCAGTTCTGTGAAACATCTCATGCGAAAACTTATGCTCTTAAAAACTAAGGTCACATTAGCATCTTCTGTAAGTTGCTGGTACTTTGCTCAGCTCAGTGAAGATGTGCCCGTTTCTACCAGCCCTGCAGCTAGTCACTCTTTATAATTCGTTTCACTTGAATGAATAGGAATGTCTGTGCATGAAACATCAGCCTCTGAACTTATCCATGAGACACATTCATTTGTTCATTCATGGGAATCATTCATTCATTTCCAAAGGAAATGTTTTCTTCATTGTAAAATATGCTGCAGTACAGAAGGAAAAGTGCTCAGTTTCTACATCTGTATTCATTACAATCTAACATGGCTAATGGAGCTCAGTCCAAGTGAAAACTGGTACTTCTTAAACCGAAACCTACCTGTTTTTCAAGATCTGCAAATAAAAGATGGGTTGTGCCCTTCCTTTCACATTTCTTCCTCTATACTTTGTTGAATTTCATTATTACTAAGAAACTGTAGATGAGTAAATGCCAAAATATCTTGAGAAAAATGCCTTCTTTCAGCATGTCCAACTCCAACAGATTACAATAAATTTTTTCAAGAGCTCAAGCCAACTCAAAGTTATTAATTTGGTTGCAAAATAGGCTGTTGAAAGTTTAACTAAACAAAGCTTTCCCTCTCCATCTCGATCAAGATTACAGCTGAATATAGCAGTCATGAGAAGAACAGCCCTTGTTCGCCATACCACAATATTCCTATGTTCAAGATATCCACCATCAATAACATTATGCCAGAGCCCTCAGAAAAGTGTTAATTTATGTTAAAATAAGGATCATTGTATATATTAACTAAGATTACAAGGCCACTGAGAAGGCTGAACAGGAAGACTATATATCATGCTGGTAGTCTGAGAAGATAATTTCTCTTTTTTACAATCCATTCCCTTTAAAGCCAGGCTAACACAGAAGCCAAATATTTCAGAAATGACTTATGACAGATCCATAAACTTATATTTATTCATTGAAATAGATGGTTAGTGTTCCACAAGTGGCCAGTGCTGAGCAGCTGTCACACATTTCAATGGTTCTTTTCCATTCTTGAAAGACAATCCTGTACTGCGAGGTAGAAATCTGCTACAATTGATGCTTAAAACCATGGTTACAGTCTTTAGAGAACTCTAAGGTTTTGTTTTGGGGCAGTTTGGGTGTTTTGTTTGTTTTTTATTTCTCCCCTCTTCTTCATCTATTGTGTGAGTGGAACTTAAGCTACCTCAGGTGGTATCAAGGGATGCAGAATGATGGTCTCAGGCGTGTACGTCCTACAGACGGATCCCTTACGTGTCTGCTCTTTGGAGCAATCTGTCTCATCGTCATTTTGTACGATATCACTGCTATCACTGTTGTTGGTCTCATAGTCAGAAGTGGCTTGCGCAGGATCATCTACAAAACAAATCACAAGGCTTGTTGTGTGAACAGCAAGGACTGCCATTCTGTGACCTTCTGAAAAATGGCAACAGGATCTCTGACTCATAATACATATGTGCTGCTTGGCTGGTTCCAAAGACAGACAATCTGTCCAAAGGCATTAAAGCGTATACCCTGCAGAGTGCAAAAAAATGGGATCAGGGATTGAAGAGTGAGAAAAATTTTAAGGACCATTATTTGAACTGACAAGGTTAGATGAGGGAAACCATATCCCCTTCATATTTTAACTCTATTCTTCATTTACATTTTGCATGTTGTATATACAAAATAGAAAGAAGCCTCGAAGACAATTTGCATGGTCTCACCTATGTACGATTTTCTTTTATGACAGACAAGCATATTTGCCCTTTCAGTGAATGACTACTGAATTTTAAGGGATGAGAAGTTTTTGATGGACAAAAAATTACCTGTTCTGTTCAGGGTGTGTGTGGTACCACCATTTCTATCTAGTGTCCCATCACTGGCTTCTATTTGGTTATAAGGTCTGCCACAGCTGAAACAAATCAAGAAACATGCACAATATAAAGAACCATGCACGTTAGACAGTCTTATGTAAAATTATGTCCTGCTGACAAGTGTGAGATTATGTCATACAGTATAAGCCATAGTAGAGAGTCCATTCTCCAGACAAAATTACAAGAGTGAAATGTAGTTTATTGGAAGCTAGAAATGTAAAAACCAAAAATATAAAGATGTTTGGTTAACTGGCCACCACCATTAAATCTATGTTACCTAGGGTAAACCTGTACCATGTGATTTTTTTTTTTTTTACATGCATTTTTTATTCTCTAAGTTTATCAGTTAAAAAAAAGATAAATTCCCTGGTTTTGTACTGTAGCCTATAAACTATAGGAATATAGTTTATATTCCTATAAACATGAATTAAAACAATGAAAATTTGCCAGAGTGCCATGAAATTTTATATAATTCAACTTGAACATAGTCACCATGTGGCTTTACTCTCCTTTTCTTCCTTAAAACTTAAATACGCTCCTCTTAAGAAAGAAGGCATTCTGCCATTACTTCAGTGACAACATACCAAGTACATCAGTACTAAAGGGGTTTTTGGACAGAACATAAGGTGCATGATCTGACATTTAGACACTTAGCAATGAAACTAGAAAACAGAGTTTGCTTCATTATTCCCAGAACAGAAAGACATTGCGGGTGGGATCACAATATCATGGCCTTTCCAAATGACTGGCTCTTCCCTTCCATTAAAACGCTTTATTCCTTGTGTGTGAGTCCCTTTAAGCCTTAAATGTGAACTCAACACCAGCTGGAACATCTAAAATTACAAGGTCCCAGTATGACTGAGTCTAGGTCCTGAAGGATATCATGACATCTCATGAAAACATGACAGAACTTCATAAATCTGAAGCCTCACTTAGCAGTATTATATCAAATCTGTCCACGAAAAAATGACACTTTAACATTGCTTTCTCTGGCTTTCCAGGTGGCTTTTGACTGGGTCATCCAAAACATACTTTGGAGCTTGGTATGCCCTGAAAATGTAAGGAATTCCTGAAAAAATTTTAAATAAAAATACGAATCTGTGTACAATGATACCTGCAGTGCACAGCCAAGCAAATAAATCTTGTACCACTCAGTTTTATGAACAAGATGAAAAAAAACCCCTATTAATTTATTTCTCCCACATTTCTTATGGCTTCTCTAAGGTCAAGGCAAACAAGTCAAAAAGTAAGGAAAAAAGAACCTTCAATTGGTTATAACGCCACAAGGCTTTTGCGCCATCATGAGTGTACCTCTTTATTTCCAGAATATATGCAAACTCACACTGATTTATTATGCAGGGTCCACATAAAATACTATATTCAGAAAAAAAATTACTGAGCTATCTCGTAGAGCTCTTGAAATCTGCTCTATGGCAGAGGTAAACGTACCCATGCAACTTAAATCCCCTTCATGCACAAGCATTATAATATACTTTTTAAGCACAGGATTGTTTAACTTTTTTCCCACAGGATTCCTGCGTCATCCACTAAGCAGAATTAAATATTATTACTTACAAATTATTTTAACAGCATTGCCTGGTATATGTTCTTGTTTAATGCAGTTTTCAAACTCTGCTGTCCTACAATGTTTCATTTCTCAAATGAAAAAAGAGTACAGTAAAACTGCAGCCTGGATGCCACTGCCTGGGTAGATCTGACTTAAAACCCTGAACCCATCAAAAGTTCATTTCCTCCTTTGTTGTTGTTGGGGGGGGGGGGGGGGGTTGTTTTGGTGTTGGTAGAGGTCTGCCCACTTGGTCTTCTTTCCTAACAAGGCATCTTCTTTGGCAGAGATCGGAAGAGCGCC